>CM035815.1:51914392-51924392 GCA_020458035.1 Magallana ariakensis | reverse complement strand
ATGACTGATCCCTAAGAGCTCCACTGCTTCTGAGGGAACTTGTTTATTATTTGTAAAGAGGAACAAATGTCTAACACCTGTCCAGATGTTGCATCATATTTGCAGGCAGAAAAAAATCATATATCTGACAGGGGCCTTGACCATTTGTAGTGTTTCAGTTGTACAATTAGGGTGATCTCGGGTCAACAGCTTGGCTTGACTTGATGAGCATGCACACTCCAGCATTTATTCCCCATCTGCTAGCTAACATATTTCATAGACCCACATGGCAGTAGTAAGCAAAAAAAAAAAAAAAACCTATTAAACTGCAAATCCTTTAATTGTACGCCATTGTTGAAACAGGAGAAAGTGGCAAATTTTGAAAGATTTTGAAATACTTTTGTCACCCAGAAAAAATGTCATTTAAAACTTGCTATCATTCAGAGAAATATTTTCCCAGACAGCCGTTACAAAAGGCCACACAACATTCATCTAATTAGCGAGCAAATAATCTTTCCTTATCACTGATTTGATGATCTGCCTCCGAGCATATCAATCTGTATATTCCTCAGAAGGAATTTATTCATCTGTTAAAAACTCTGTTTTTCTTCGATCTGATTGAAACAAAAATCTTATTTCATGCATGCTAGCACTGTCAACATTAAACTTCCTTTAGGTCATGTAAAAAACATACCTTCCAGGAACATTTGGTTTCTGCAAAAATGGTCACAGAACTTACTGCCTGGCTCTGCACTGGTTGTGCGATCTAATTGTCAATGTTTATTAAGAGCCCTGTGAGGATTGCTTTGTTTTTTAAGGTAGCAGAGGCTCAAAGTGAGTTTTTCATTATCTAGCATTTAATTGCATTCCATCAAAACTGATCAGATTTGTGGTCAGCTCAAATGATTACACGATATTAACAGCCAAAGATCCTGAAGGATACAGGGCCAGAAATTAAATTTCCACACCAACAAATTCTTAATGTAGTGAAAAATAAGTGTTCATGCTAAGAGATAATTTTTTTTTCCTTCATATATAGATTAACATTTATTCCTATGTGTACATTCTGTATTCTGTATTAATAGAAGCCTCTTAACTCAGTATCACGATTTTGTGGCAATTTTTCTTAAAACCATAGTCCAGTGTTTTTTGTTTCAATAGGTATAATCACAGAGTTAAATAAAAGATAATTTCAGAGGCCATTTTCTCACAGATGTTTAATCCTGGTAAGAGTAAGAACAACAGTACCTATGGTAAATATTTAATCACTCATCTATCATGGGTCATCATTACTTTTTTTAATGATCAATTTCCAGGAATGGACCACAGTACGGTCCTTGAAATTAAAAAGCCATTGTTTCCTGGCAAGAATTCAGAAATGGGGGAAATAGAAATTTTTTTTCTAAGTGATTTGTAAATGTCTTGGCGACAGGTTTCCAGCTGCAGTGAGTCGTGATTATCAGGAAACGTTGGAGGTCTACCTACCATCTTGCTGATCGTCGGAGAATCTATCATCGTCCTCTTCATCGTCGCTTTTCCCATGGTACTTGGTAGAGAGATCTTTGGCGTGACCATTTACTTGTAAATTCAAAGGTTTGTTATCTGAAATAAGAAAAAGAAACAAGAAAAATTAATCGAGTTAAAGAAAGAACTTCTGCTCTGCTAACAAGCCGCAAGTTATTAAATCTTGTGAAGTTATATATTAAATTTTATCAAAGAAATAAACTGAGTCATATTTTGTTTGTTCTCTTGTGAATTTCATTCTTGCAGCAATGGTATAAAAGAATGTTGCTTGTTTCACAAATGTTGACTAAAACTTTATCAGACCTGTTTAAGGCTACCAGATTGTCTTTAATGTGGATAATCTCTAAAGCTTATTAAAGGAGGGAAGAGGTAACGACAACTGATATCAAAATGTTTTATTATCCAACACAAAGAAGCCAACATTATGAAAAAAAGATAGCACAAAAACCGGGCAGATTTCCTTACAATGAAACCATACTTTGTATCTAAGTGAATGACTTTATATTTATGAGAAAAAAAAGGTGGGTAATATTTGATGTAGACTCTGGGTGCTTTAAGACTCCAACGAAGAAGAAATATTAATTACGTGAAACAGTTTTCCATTAACATGTAATTGACCCCCTACTATCACCCCGAATACAAACAGAAAAGCGAAATTAAACTAATTTTACAAGTGTTAAGGAAAATTAAAGTTGGGCAATAAAATAAATACTTCTAATCGTCGGATTCAATCAAGTAATTTAGTAGCTCGTTAGACATCATCAAGTTTAAGTGTACTAATCAGGATCTACAAAAAACCCTTCCCCGTTCTTGATCATACAGCAATACATTTGAATAGCAAATATGTGTTTTAAGATTCGAATCCAATTTATTTTGAATTGATATTTGTTGTGAATCTTGAGTAGTGGCATCTCGCTGACGACTTCAGAATCACGAACACAGTAGTGAGCAAGGGCTTCCGCAATCTGCAAGCCCCTGCCTTATCACCCGTCTACTGAATATGTTCATTTCTATACAAATTGTACTTGTGATAATTCGTAGAAAATATCATTTCATATCGTGTAATTAGGGTTTCCACTTGATGGAGACTTTGTTACGAGGCTCGCACAGTCTGGGGGATAATATCCCAGAAATCCACATTATAGGCACATTTCAAATGATTTCTGATAATAATAAGAATTGAATTATTTTTTCTGATATGATGAAAGCCATGGTAAATGTTTCTTTTTACATAAATGTTCCTTTGATTTGGTCTGAAATTGATTTGGGTGATACAATTGAATGAAATTCCTATAATACAAAATGTAGAATATTTCCTTTGAAAAACTGCAGTGCACATTTTCATGAGATTTTTCTCAACAAAATTATAGCAGGCAAATTTTTATTCAAGGGACACTTACTGTCATAGTCCAAATTTCGGAGTCTGTCTGAATCATAATGAGGGGAAGTCATGTGACTTCCTTTAATAGAACTGTCCATTCTCTCATCCCGGATTCTAAAAAAAAAAGATAATTGATTAATTAACATTGAAATTCAAATGTAAATCATTTTTTTGAAAATAATTCATCATTATCATGAGACCCACTCAATATCCCCATCCCACTCAGATAAATCATATAATGAAAATAAATTGTTTCCTGCAACAACCAAAAAAAAGCAGTTTTGCAAACATGCAGAATACAGCAGATTAAATATATCTTCAATTGACGATCAAATCCTGTAGTTTGGTAAATATGATATGCTACATCTGTAGCATTGCTCGCATGTTTATCAGGAAAATACATCTATCCACATCTTGTAATTATTCCCATTAATATTCCATCTGACAATTTTCTTCATTTGAAATACATTTCTTCACATCCTATTTTTTTCGCTACTGCTGGAACAAACAGATTAGCTCGTGTCAAACAGGTTTTGTACCTTCCGATTCAAACAAAATTTCAAATGTTGCAGCATCTTTCATCTGCAATCTCTACAGTACTTCTGAGGAAGTGCAAAGCTTTCTAGATGAACAATCCATTAGAGACAAACATAGGTTCGGACCAGAAACATTTTCTATGATATTTTATTTTCTCACAAACAGATTTTGATCAAAACTGAAAAAAGTTGCATAAAACTGTAATTAGGCTTTTTCATGAAATTGGAAGTTCCCAAAATTTGTTGATTCCATCTGCTGATTAAATATCTGTACAATATAATCATTAGAAACACCATTTTAATAAGATACAATCTGTGTGCCAAATCAAATATCATGAGAATTAACAAACTCAGAATTTAGCTTTCAATTACGAATTCTCTTTGATTATCTATGAAGGTGTACGATTTATTCTGTGAATTTCTTAAACTTGCGTTAATGAGATGAGCATCTGTCATGTGAAAAAGAAATTATTAATTAACAGCAGTTTTTTTCCCCTGTCTGTTGGATACACTTCACAATAGAAATCTACAACTAATTGTACAGATCAAAAGCTATTCTTTTATTACATACATAATATCTCCACTGAAAAATCAGATTTAATGAAAAGCCACTTCTTTTAAGTCAATGTTGAATTTAATTTTGTACGCAATTTATTACACACATTATGGATTTAATATGAATAGTTGAGTAATGTAAATTACTTCTGTGGTAGTCATATTAGTTTAATATTAAATATTTACTGTGACTAAATTGGACAAGATGTTATCTAATTTCTACCACTAATCTATAGCATTTGACAATTGTATATAGATTTTCGTTATTTCAGAGAAAATTCAATTCTTGCTTATCAATAATTTTCACTTCTGAGGTGAAACCTTTATCATAAAATATGCATTTCCTTCTGTTTATCTGTGACATCTGGGCAGGAAAAAGACATGCAAACTAAATTGATATCCTCATATAGCGCATTAAAAATTCATATTTCAATAAATCAAATTTGGAAAAAAAACCCAAACAGGAATTGGAGAGGAAATGAGATAAATAAAGTTTGATTTTTTGTTTTTCCTGAGGAAATAAAGTGTTTACATATGCATCCAAATTCATTTTTTCAGATTTCCTTTCAGATTCCTTGCCAGATAATTCATTTCTTATAAATAAAAAGCTTTATTGTTTTCTAAAAATACAAATTCTATTTTCGACCAAACAAAAAATTACACCCCCCCCCCCTGAAAAAAACCCACAAAAAAAATCATTATTTCTGCATTACCTAGGCGATATAAGGTCAGAATCAGAGCTGGAGCGGTCTTTGATAATGGACCCTTCATGCCGCAGTCCAAGGTGGGTTGCCATCGCCAAGGATACCGGTGGGGTCATAATGTTTACTGGGTTCATAGGCATAAATGGGGCTAGTGGTCCCATATAAGGGTGATGTGCAAATCCATTCAAGAATGCTTTCCTGTCTGAAAAGAAAGGTACAGTAATTGTAATAAAGAGATAAAAATGCAATAGCTTTTTATTCTTCCCAGGTCTATTCTTGACAAAAGGAAGCTGCTGTATTTTCAGACCTTATCCCATTGACCTTGAACTGTGGTCCAATTTCTTTTCTTTGTACCCATTAAAAAAAAAGATGTTACAGCTATTCAAACTATGTCAAGACACCTAAACAAATTTTGATAATGAATACGGAATTGTACAAAGGAGTTTTATAAAGCGACTCTATCCGGAAATGTTTTTCTTCGTGGGGCTGCTTCGGAAGCTGATCTTGTGCAATAATCACCTGCAGGAAGCTTTTCCAGCGCTGCTCACCATGGGAAGTTAAATAGAACCGGGCCACTTCAGCCCCCTGATTTCAAAGCAATCGATGGCTGGGGCCCATATCTCCAATTGATCCCCAGTCCAAAATAAATGAAAAACACCAAGCCTTTGTCATTTTAAAAGATTTCAACAAGACCTGACTATTTACTCCGAGTAATGAAAAGTTTTGAATCTAGCCATTTTTATAACACAGACAGATCAATTGAAACAACTTATTATTAAAGGTTTCATAAATATCCATAATGGAGCTCTCAGTTGATTCTTTAAAAGTCATTTGTATATTTTCTTTGTACACAGATGTCTAATGGTCAAAGAGATTTGACTAATATATGATAAGCCTGGATATATCTTTGTGGCAACTCCAGTTTGCATCAATAACTGCCTTTTACTTTGGGCTATTATTACATTGTTTAATTAGTAGTAACATACTCATTTATTAATTCAAGCAAAGGAAAAAGACCATGGTGAAAACCATTAGTCTTAGGATACAAAAGTGAAATTCTAAGCTTCCCTGACAACCTATGCTTTGTGATAAAATTTCATGACGAGTTGGTATCTAATAAAAATCAGAAATACTTTAATTCTAAATCAATTGATCATGGGGCTATATTTTCTTTTATTAAAACTAGTAAATAGATGATTCCTCCTGGATAAATCGCTATGTATTGATTTTAATGTCACAGACCTAATTTTGACTGTTATAAAGAGGGCCCATGCCCAGCGGCTAAAACACTAAGGTCGCAACATTTGAAATGAAATAGATTCTTATTTAAAAACACCTTTGAATATTGCATGACAATTTTAATACTCCATTATCGAAATCCATCAAAAACAAATCCTTTTGGAAAGTAAATTATTTCTGGAAGATATGGGGGTTTTCAACATGTCGTATCATACAAATCCTTTGCGTTAACAAATTATTTGATGTTTCAGGTGCGGGCAGTCGAGAGAGCCTTTCTGTCAAGGAAATCAATGAGCCCTTACCTGTCAATGCAAATAAAATAACTCTAATAAAATGGTTTGTTATTTCTGATCACTTTTAAAGCTAAAAAGTCAGCTTTTATGCGATTCCAATGAAAGTAAATCATAAAGGAATAAGAATTGTATGCTAAACTTCCATAACAGACGGAGAGATTTCCTCCATTTTGTGTAAAGTGAGCGAGGAAGATGCACGAGATAAAACTGTTTATCTGTGTTAATTATCCTGTCCTCCAAGAAAAAGAAATTGCTATCTTGACAGACTATGTCCTCTTAGATATATGTTGACACTCCACCATTAATCCCCCCCATTCAAAGAAATTTCATGCAAAATTTATATTTAGACGAAACTAATTACTATAAGAACTAATGGAAACAAGTACAATTCTATTTCGTCAAATCGTGACATATTTTTTATTCATGACGGTCCAACATCTAAGGGAGAGAACTCAGAGAACACTGGAGAGCATTCGTTAAACGCAACGTTACCCGATTTTTTCTCATTAATAATAGAAATCCAAAGACAAACATTCGTGGAGGGTTTTATGACATTTATATCATCTGAAAGGAAATAAAACCTGTGCAGCTTTGTGTTTCCTATAGTAATGATGTAGCGATTGGTCTGTATCGACGAGAGTGCAATTAATTCTGTTTAATTCTCTTTTTAACTAACCATTAATGATGCCATTTAGAGTGTCAAGAAGAAAAACAATTCAACAAGCAAATAACAGTTCTGATTTTGATAATCAAATTGCGAGGATAGGGCAAAAATTGTGCAACTCTTTTTTCTTTGTGCTTTTTTTTCAAGGAGTGGGGGGTAGGGGTGGGGGTGGGGTTCTTACAAATTTAAAAAATATGTTGCATTATAGTTATTGATACTATTATCAGATAATTTTCATGATTTGTTTTCATGCTTTGAATTACCTTATGACTGCAAAGTAAAATAATTGAAAGTACTCAATTTCTCTTAGATTGTTTTTTTTTAATTTAGTGTTTCCTTATTTCAAATCAGTGGGTGTAAGCCATTTTTTCACAGTACCTAATAAATGTGTTGTTAAGACAATCTAAACGTTACTAGTAACATCTATGATGTAGTCAATTCCACAGAATTTATACATTAACTATATGGTTCCCAATATCGTTTCTTTTGAAAGAGTTACATTTATTTTAATGTTCCAATGATATAATTGATAAAACAAGGTTTGAAATGATGATGAATTCCATTAACCAAAAAGTAGGGGCTTTCACTAATGGGCAGATAATCAAAATCATATCATAAGTTTCAAATCTTTTTCATTGATAAAGTTTATTAGTTTCTTGAACGTGTTACTCTGCAAGGCCATAAGAATTCATGAAAAAACATGACTGAGTTTATCAAATTTCTTCCATCTGATCAACAAATTCCTAATGTTAATCTCTGTATTTGAGCAGGCTTCAATGACCTTGGTTTGATTTTCCTAACCTCATAAAGACAGGTTTTGTATTTGCCAAACTATAAAAATACTGTATTTTTTTCCTTCTGTCATTTCCTTTGATGGAAGAACTGAATTCTTTCCAATGCATTGACTTCATTGAAAAAAATATCCGTATATGTTTCAGGGGCATAGGTACAGGGGAAGAAAAGGATGGTAATTATAGGTTGCTGTACATTACATCTGTAGAATTTTCCACTGCCATGCCCATGTGACTAATTGCCCCTCCCAACACAGAAGACTGACCGAACTCACCCCTAGAGAGGCATGGTATAGTTCTGTCTTGCCATGACGCATTCACAAGGACAACTGGTTGAATTGTAATGATTGCTATCAAACAGACTTGATTATATTTGTTTGTTTTTTGTAAGCAATGATCCAATCTTATCAAAGTAATTTTAAACAAAAGGGCAAATATTGAAGAAAAACCATGTAAATAACTGTATTGAAATCACTCTACTCCAGTCATGATTCTGTAGTATTTGCCTTGAATTTGAACAATTGGTTCAAAACATTTAAGTGTTGATGTAAATGCGGGGATATATTGACACTTGGGCTGAATTCCTGTGGCTATTCAATCATTGCAAAAACACCCACCCAGCTATGGCTATTTTCCGGCATGAGGAGAAAATTAACCATTTGAAATGACTTTCTGCGCTGTCCATGAAAGTTTGTGATAGAACAGCTGACCCTGTATGGCATGGCACGGCTTCCGCTGAAATTGTAGTTGTCTTGGAGAGACGAACCAGTGGATCTTAATCACTGGTCATATTACATGCTTTCATTGACACCAATTGAAGAAAAACACACCAAATTCCATTTATTTCATATGAAAGGGAAAAAGTCATTCACTTGCAATATCACCGGCCATGATAAGAAAAATAAGCAAAGTGCCTAAAGTTAATGGCTCAGTCATGTCAATTCAGTGATCTGCCAATGTGTCCCTGTGATTTAAGATTCAATTAATGATGCTTGATAAATACAATTATATGCAAAATAAATTATCCACTGTTTATTTCCTTCTCTTACATTTAAAAAATAATTACTGTTTTGTTTAGATATCTTCCTATATTCTGTGGGCATATCATCTGCAGCTGTAATTGCTTTCCTTTTCACAGGGTCCAACCCAATACACTTTCTGCTTTGATAACAATTCCCTTCTTATCATAAGCAATTTTCTTTATTCAAAATTATGTCACTTAATATGACAGATATTTCACAGATTGGCATGTTTTAATTAAATATCTTCAATAGCCCGTTTGGTGTTGATTTCATTTCATTTATTTCTCATTGAATTCCATTCTTTATCTCATTTCAACAAAAATAGAATTTGAAATTACAACACAAAAAGCAGCCATGTTATCATGAATTGTAATGTTTATCCATTCACTAGGGTGCCAAGCCTTTCTTCTTCCATTTGGAAAAGAAAGCACATCTCCGCCATTGTTAACATCAGTATTTAGACTGGACTTTCCAAATTTACAAACCTGTCAAGATGTTTGAGTGTAGTCATATGTTTCAGAAATAATAATGGCAAGAAAAAACTAAATAGCCCTCTATTTCTATCATTGTTAATATATCATTAACCATTGCCAAGAATTGAATGTGGAAAAAACCTGGACAATCTGCAGTTTTCCCCATTCTGCTTAACAATTCTAAGCCCTGGGATGGCCAATTGTTGGACACTTTGCCAAATTCCTGGGAATCTGCAATTCCACAGGTGAGACATATATAGTTAGCACAAGAAATCAACCTGATTTACCATTACTATTGAAATATCACACCTCTTCATTATACATGCACTGTACTTTCTTTTTGGTAAAAGTAATGAAAAGACTGAAATGTGCACACCTGTTGGGTGGAAACTATATCTTCAACTTGGGAAATTCAAACATCGATCTTGGGATTTTGGGCTATGATTTAGGTCCATAATTTTAATTACAGCTGCACCTCTGAATGCAGGATTTGAAAATTATTTTCTTGGTGATGTTAAACATGGAGCAAAAAAGTACATGTATTTGCACACATTTTCCCACTCAATACAATGTATATAATTGAACACTGAAAATAACTTCAAACAACATCTAAATAAATATGTAACAAACAATTAACTTCTGACTTTGTAGTACACAAGTACTGATTGTTTCATAGTAGTGCATCTAAATACAATATACTATAAGTGTAACAAATCTTTGTAATTTACAAGGTCTCTTAAGAACAAAAAGCATTTTATGAACCATATATATCCTTAAAGGATGTCGAAATAGGATAAAATTTAATGTACAAATAAAGATTGTACTACTTTCAGATGTAT
>CM035815.1:51899392-51909392 GCA_020458035.1 Magallana ariakensis | reverse complement strand
AAATAAATTCAACTTGATATATCCGAGCCAGTTTATTATTTCACTTAATCCAAATAATTCGTTCACAGGATTAAATGATGAATTGAAATTAGATAGTGTACTAGTATTTCATCACTCAGGCTGTTTATGGCAATTTTTTTAAATCAAGAAATAATCAAATCTTACTAAAGAATAATTTGACGATTCAAGCACAACTGATTTATTTCATATCTGTAAATTAATGCCCTCTGCTCATTTTACATAAATATAGACTTTTTTCAATTCAACACTTCTTTTTAGAAACACCTTTCAATGTTTTGACAAGTGAATTAAAAAATTTTTATCTCAAACAGACCATTGAGAATGATTTATTACTGGTGTATATTCCCGAACTGCCCATCTTTGTCTCCCATTTTGTTAAGTTTTTACAATCAACACACTTTTCTTTTGAACTGCAAATACATTTCCAATCTCTGAAAACAACTATCTCATAACCACCTAAAACTGGTTGCTAGTTCAATCTGATGCATTTTGTCTGTTTTTTCTCTCTCTCATTGCTATCTTTGAACTCTGACCTGGGACTATCAAGGGGAGATCACCCTAACTTGTCATCAATAGAACAGCGACAAATCTGTGTATTTGAATAGCAGGGATATTACGGTTAATTGCGGCTGTGACGGCCTTATTGGGACACTAACGTGACAATCGCTGCCATCAAAGGCTAGTATCAATTATAGCTGTTGATATAAAATTCTATCTGGATTTCAAATAAAGGCAAATTCTAATCGGAATGATTTACCCGGCCAACAAACTGCCAATAACTTCCATATCTGTCTGCAATTACAGGTGCTTGTTTCACAAATCAAAGTTGGGATACATCTGCAAGTTTTCAGAGGTAGAAATTACAAAAGCCATGCACTGCACAACACAGCAGCCTTTCCCTGGTATCTACATTCATCATAATTATTTACAAAGCAAGAGAAATTAGTTTGTCAATAATTCTTCTGGTGAAATCCATTTGAATCCGATGGCAATGACATAAAGAGCAAACCCTCCCTTTTGATGCATTTCTAATCAATTTTATGATGTTATAATAGGTGAAATAATTCTTCACTGTGCTAATAAGTATTTGAAATCAAAAGAATTCATTCCATTATTTAAACTTCATGCTTGGAGTTGCACAATATCATTTTTTATTGATACAAATACAACATAAAGGTCTCGCCAGGAAAAAGGTTCCTGTTGTTTAACTTTGAACTTACACAATTAGCAAAAGCCAATCCGAATTATAGAGAGAAAAAGAAAAAAACATGAAAATCCAATACCACAACGGCTTATTAAAAGCTTACTCTTGTATAATGTGGCCAAGTACTTTTGAGGAAGAAATTTTTTTATAGAAATTCTGAGCATATCGTGCTGCGAGACCTGACATTAGTACTATTATTAATAAGTTCTGTCAACAGTTACGAGTCAGATTACCAGTTTCAATTGTAATTCACAAATAATTACACTTCTTCAAAACTTTTCCAGCTGCCTTTTGTATCTCTCGAAGCCGCCAATATCAATTCCAAACTCAGGAATCACAGGGAATCGATTGACTAAGTAAATATGAAAGTCACTGGAAGCCACTCGTCCGACAGTATCCGATTATTCTTGAAACTTCTTATCCACATATACAATCACCTTCACAAAATATTTAGTCAGATTACAATTACAAAAATATAAAAAGATTCAAGTCTTGTGTAAACTTGTTACATTGATGAATGCAAATGTTCTGCGGAAACAATCCTTGGTTTATTTAAATTAAATGAAATGTAACAGGACCACCTGCCATTGTTAATGCTAATTGAATTTTGTTTTATCAAATGTGATTGCACCCTGGTGCAAAAAGATTTCTAACAGGAAAACCTTGCAAGACATCTTGCTCTTTCTCCCATTTTGTAATGTTTCAATTTTAATCTAGTGGACTTTATGAGGCAGATCCCGTATTATTATGTGATTTTAAACGCAATAAATAAAGATTACCACAATGAGCCACGAGGAGAAGGACACACCCATTCAGCTTAAAAATAACCGGCTCTGTTCAAAAATCATTTAGTTCAATTAGTTCTGAAGTATTTCCTCGAATCATTCTGTGTCTTTGTTCTTGCAGAGTTTAGTTCAAAATCAAGAGTCACTAAAATCTTTAATTTGTTCGTGGAGACAGGGTGAGTTTTAAATCAGTGACCAAACTGTTTATCCCTAATGTTTTATTTGAACTGGCTCAACGACATGAATCGGGACCATAACTCCACTTCATACGCACCTAGACAAATAAAGAATTAGATTATATTTGCTTCAAGTTTTAATCACTAGTCTTAGTGCCATCTTGTTCTTTTGGAGAAGATAAACACAGGGAAAATTGATTTCATCTTCATGTTGTATACAAGCCATACCAAAAGATCAAAGTCACCAGGTGATAGCGGAGCCCTGTAACACAGTATGAAAGACTATTCTGCTAGACTTGGTAAAGGTAAATCAAAAACATGGTAACCAAAATAAAAAAATTGTTAAAAAAAAAAAATTCAAGAACTTTGCATATTTGGAATATCATGAGCTCTATCTCATTTCCGAATTTTTTATATATTTTTTTTTTTTTTTTACAAAAAAGGCCATCATTCCATTTATATCTTGAATTCTTATTCACTTAACAGTGCAAGTCATATGTGTTTGAAGGGAAATCTTGGTAAACCACGCAAATGAAAACGGCATACATTTTCCAATAATGGACAAACTTGAATCATCTGAAGTTTTTTGGGGATAATAAGAGAAAGACAGACACAAAAGCTATCAATCAGACAGTATACATCCTGCAAATCCATTATATATCATGAAATGTGAAAAAATCCAGATGAATAAAACCTATACAAGTAGAAAATGTACGATAGTCATGCAACAAGACTGGTAAAAAAACAGTCATTACACAGTAATTCCTCAGATTTACTGCAATACTTCTGATTGTTTTTGTGCAGAATACATAAATTCTCTGCTTGTGGATCCCATTTCATTAAGACTCTCAGATCAGAACTCATTTAAGAAATTGAAACAGAGATTATTAAAACTCACAATAGTAATTATGAGGACTTAATCAAGAATTCCAAAACAAAAAAAGATTTATCATGTTTCCATTTCAGAGAAAGTTGGGGATGAAACATAATCGCCAGCGTTTAAAAATTCCCGATGACTGGCTCCTTAATAGAAATTTGTATAATAAAGACACGATGGACAGCTGGGCGAATTTCTTACATTTTCAATTTAAATAAGGACTAGCCATTTGGTTCATAAATGTCATCACTCCTCTACCATCAAATTCATTTCACATTTTCAATTTGTTTAAAAAAAAACAAAAAAAAAAACTATTTAAACAACAGGTGGACACACTCTGTCGTTTATAAAAATGCATCTCTAATATCACCAAATCTTTACCGGGACGAAATATAACAATATCTAACATTAAAACACTTCAATGACAGGGGGCAAGTCTCCATCAGCCGGAGGGTTTATATTCTTTGGGCTTTAACTTTTTTGATTCATTTGATTTGATTATGGTACAGATGCAAGCGTTACTAGAAATGACACTCGCTAACAATGGAGTCCCATCGCCTTTTGTCCAGGGTCAAAAAGTATCCTTTCTGCTGTCAGGGGCGGCCATTTGGTCTTGAGTTATTTGTAAGATTCTCTCCCCATGTCCGTTTCTTAATCTCATTTCAATTCCTTTGCTGTCATCTGATACATCAAATTTAAACATTTTTAACATCAATAAAGCCTTCAAATCATTACTGGTCAGACCCCGGTCTAATATTAAATCAGATTCGCCATGAATATTTTCAATTTGATTAAATAAAAAACCGCACATTGTTAAAATCAATTAAAACCACTGTCTCTTTCTTAAACTCATCTTGAATTTCATTCAGCCGGACTGACTTCCGCTCATTTTTCACTCTCATTGTCAAAAGTCAGGAAATAGATTTTTTTTCTATCAACTGTGTCACTCAAGTGAACTATTTAAAAACAATTTAATGACTCAAAAAGCAACAATTTAACCAGTTTTTTCTTCAACAGTAGGTTTCATTGAAAGCCTATCCATTGAGAAACTATAGAACACATGTTTGTTTGGATATAAATATTCAATTGAGTTCTCCTTATCAAGTCAGGCTTCTTTCCTGTTCATCAATCTAACATGTGAAAAAAGAGGAAAATGAAAAAAAGAAGCAAGAAGACTATTTCCAAGAACTACATGTATTATATATAGAAACTAATGTTAACAGCTATTCTTCATCTCGAACTCTTCAAATCCAGCTGTCAGCAGGAACAATTAGATATTCAAATATATTTGCCAAATACATTGTATTTGGTAATTTTTGTGTATGGGCTTTTTAGCATTTACATAATTTGACACAGGCAAACTTGGTTAAGAAACACAGGATGTGGTTCTATGATTCTAGGTTAAAATAAATGTAGCCACCTCTATATACATCTTTTCTCTCCCTGCATATCTCAATCAGACGGCCAGACTTTCAAACACACAGTTACATTTGAATTTATTTGACTTAAGCGTCCCAATTCATTTGCTAGCCCTTCCAACATAGCCTATTTCACTTTCAAGATGGCTTTGAAGATTGCAATTTCAATTAAGAATGATTAAAAGGTCTTAATCCATACAAACAAGCACATTTGTGTGTGATTCTTTAAAAGCTCTGTCTTTTGAAAACCAGAAGTTTATGGGATTAACATATCTTACCCACACAGCCAAATGTACAAATGTCTTTGTTGTTCTACCCATCCTGAGGAACTCGCATTAGTTACTAAAGAATGTAACAAAATATCTCCCACAATTCCATTCCAATAAATTATACAATGTCATACATCAAAATTAAAATTGAGAATAGGCAGTCTTAAATTTGAAATGAATGACAAAAGCATGGAGATATTGGGAATCTAAAGAATTCCTTGCCAATGTGACAAATCATTCCTTTGTCAGCTTTTTCACAAAATCACATTTATATTAACTACCAGCAAACACCTCTAAATTCTTGAAGGGCTGGTCAGCTACTGGACTTGTTTATTTCTGTTTCAGGTAAACATGATACAAGCTTTGATATATAAAAGGTTAACGTGAGAAACTTGAGCAACTTGAAAGAATTTCTTGATTTGCAATCCTCTACAAGATACAAGCTAATCCTACTCTGACATTTAATGAAACTTAAGAATTATTCTAAATATCATTTCTGATAAACAGATACAAGTTAAATTCCCATTTAAACCTTCTGTCTGTGTGATGGTCAATAACTGAATCACTGATATCCACAAACATACAATATTGAATAGGTGTCATTTTAAATCCAAAAAATCATTGATTAGAAATGCAAAACAGAGAGGTCGGCTTCAACTTAATCTTTTTTATTGAATATATATGAGAAATGACTTTACGATTGTGACATATTTCTCTGTCCTATCAACATCTGAGGTAATATTGCTAGTTTCTCATCCATAGGAGGTCTAAAAAAGTTTGGGTAGAAGATCACAAAGGGCTAAATGGTCTATCATCTTAAGATAAATAAATCGATACAAAGCAGAGCTAATGCTCTTCCTTGGTTTGTTTCTTGCAATTTGAAGATAGGAAATAACAAAGGCCAACTCAGATAAATCATACATATCGCTGATTTATTCTAATCTGACCGATGGGTGAGTAGACCCCTCAGAATTAATTCCAGGTGTACCATGCTATTATTTCATATCTATAGATTAAATGAAACTAATTGTTGACATGACTAAGAGTTACTAGAGCTTATTGCCTCATTATACATTTCTCTGGTGATAATAAAATGTTAGCTCTTGCAGTTAACAACATAGCAAAGCTGTAAAATAAATTTCCTCCCAGCTAAGAATAGTCTTAATAAAACTTTCCAGAGTTTTAAAAGGAAACAAAATAAAATAATATTTTATAACTGATAAGTTTGTTTTCACTTTCTAAAGAGACCTGTTTATGAACTTAGTTTCCAGAGCGACACAATGTTGTTTGTGACAGTGCAGTTATATATGTTGGAATAAATATCTTTATCTCTAATGGTTGCAAATACAGGCCCACCTCTTTAATCTAGATTTATGACATATTGTGTAAAGTTTATTTGTTGAACACAACAGTAAGTGGCCTACTTAACCCCCTAAATGTGATAGCTGCAATGATTTACACTACCTACTCTAAATATGTTTGTATTTTACTTACTTCCAAATCTACAAAATATTTACATTCTCTTGTTCTGTTAAACATGCTGTTGAGATTAAAGACATTTCAGTCATACAAATATATATTTAAGTAAATTTCCATTTTATACTATAAACGAACAGGTAAATTATTTTGTAATTTAATAGTGCACGGGTCTTATCTACTATACTTTTAACTATAGAACTTGTATATTTCATTAGCTCTTTTTATCTAATAGTAGTATTACCATACATCGATGTCGTTCTCTTTTAACTGATTCTTAAATCTTAAAGAAGTGTTAAAAGTTTAAAACCCACGATATATATTATTGGTTATGTTCCAAATCATTAACATCTGCGCAATGTCTATCAATCACAAAAATCAATACCATTAATACGATCTGTAAAACTTTTCAAAAAAGTTCTTAAAATTACTTTTTAAAAACCTTCCTTCTCCACGCCGTGCCTTCGATCTTCCCCGCCCGTCTACTTTCATTTTTAATTTTTTTAAACTCCGATCCCGACATTTGTAATTCGGTCTTATCTTATATACAATGGACGATTATATTCCATACCATATATATATGGGGGGAAAACACCAACCTTCATACAAACTCTAAATCATAAGTATATTATTTTTACCATTATTTTTATTATTTATCATTTTTGTAATTTTATGAAATAAAGGTACCAAAGATAACCAGGTTTAACCTATGTACGAAAGTGATATTTAATATTCAAGAAATAAGTGCCCGCTTGTCAAAAAAAAAAAAAATCAAAAAAAAAAATCAGTAATGCTGCGAAAGCAATGACTGTAATAATACGATCCCTGGTGTTTGGAAGTGTAAAAACAATTTTTAGTTATTGAGACATAAATTTTACAAACTTTTGTATTTAATAGACTCAAATATAAGATAAATCGACCACGATAAGATGAAATATGAAACTAGCTCGAGGGGCGAAGTTATTTTCATATAAATATACCATTTTTAATTCAAGCAAAGAACATAATTTTCATATGTAACTCGTATTACAGAGAGTTTTCAGATCTACTTTTGAATTTAAATCTTTTCTTTAAATAGTTTACGATCAAAACTGATAAAAAAATATATTCACATTGCATACATTACTAAAGTAATTTTGCCTACACTAATGGAAAATGTTGCATCTGCTAGCGCTATTTCAGTCACAACCATTGGAAAAATAGAGATATTATAAATTAAAGTGTGATCTTCCTTATACCATACTAACGTTTTTTTTTTTTTAGAAATAATAAAACAAATTCCTCTGTTTAGTTTCAAACAGAAAAAAGATGATAAATCGACTTATTCATTTCTAATCTCGTCAGAACTTCATGCAATACACCATTTCCTAAATACAGCGCAAAGCATTAGGAAAGTGTATCCGTCCTGGGAAGGCGTATAAATAAATGTTTTCTTCTGTCGCATTATCTTACAGACCTCCGTTTCCTTTCCGTACTGCTTTGGTCTCCGGTTCGTTGAGTAACTTCCCCTTTCATCACAACTCGTTTATTTTGTGGTCAAAAGAACTTGTTTTCTTGCAACAACCCGCCGGATAATAGAACCTAACTTGATATCAAATTCTTAGCAAGCCACGAACAATTGTTACATGTATTTGTATTTATGAATTGTGTACAATGCTCTTTGTTCTCCCTACATACACATGTATCTATAAAAAAATTCAATTTCTATCTTTTAAATAGCAGTTTTATTCAAATGTGTGAAATTCACAACTTTGAATGTGCAACAAATAATTCTCATCAAGTTTAATAAGATATCACTGAATTTTAAATACTGTGATTATTGATGTTCAGTGATTATTGATGTTCAAAAGATAATGAATAATAACTTTTTTGAAACAGTCACGGTAATATACGAATAATATACAAATGTACCTATATTAAATAAACTGGATTGTTAAAAGAAATAAAAATTAAAGTATCGCTGTTTTACGTATTATACGTATAAACAATTTATTAATATTAAATGAATACAAACAATACATTAATATTAAATGAAGCGTAAACCTGAAAGAAATAAAAATTAAAGTAGTGGTGTTTTGTTGTTTATTTTAATTTAATATGCAATTTGATAATTTTAAAATGTTGCATTTTAATCGATATAAGAAAATGTAAGATATATGATAAATTCACATATATTGATTGAAAGATAATATTGTTTGAATAAGTTAAGGTAATTTAACCACTAACTGTGTTTCAATGATGTCGATTTTAATTTTCACTCATGTTTCTTTATTGTAACAAGGCGTTTTATGCAAACAGCTCTTGAAATTAATATGGGTTTTGTTTTCTCAGTCAGAAGACAACATCTATACGTAGAAAAATAAATGTGCACAGTTTGTCGGTCCATATAATTAACTGTGTTTCGCAAATACTGCTTGGATATCTGCATGTATTGAAGTAGAAAAACAATGCGTTTTATAATCAATTTTGTAATGCGCACATATTTTATTAGGCAACACAATGCATATCTTTTTAACACTTCCAGCTGTTCGCGCTACGAAGACTTATTGATAGCACAATCACTGCAATATCACATGCCTGTTTAATTTGAATAAATTTAAAAATTACTGGCCAATTCTGATAGCGAAATTGAAATTTTCTCTTATTTTTATCAATGAATCTGAAACACATTTGCACTTCTGCGAACGCGTTTCTTTTCTCTGCCATAGCACCAATCTCGATAACAATTAAAACCTTATCACTTCAAGAACAAATAATCATATAGTTGTCGATTTCTTATCAGGGTAATTATTACTTATGCGGCATTTTTATCGGATTGCTTTATTGCATTGCTTTGTTAGGGTTTTACGCGAATTAGTGGTATCTTATCAGGGACTGGGTTCGTTTTACGATCCCCGTCACTTTTGTCCGAGGCCCAGGTCGGAGTTGAGGGGGCTAATGACACGAGGGTATGGCAGACCGAGATAAAACAATTCGCATATTAAATAACCAATAATCCCCTCATTTAAATAATAAAAGAATTTCTCCCTGACATGTATTAGGCAGTCGGACATAGTTAATTAATTGTTAATTGTCATCTTATATAGTGTATATCTTGACGCGATGTGGCATTTACAAGCCTATAGATAAATCAAATTTGAGATATATACACACGCGTTCACGGGTAAATTGATGAATATTTAAAAATCTTAACTTTGAGAGTTATTCGGAGTATTTGCACATTACACAAATATTATTACTTCGCGCAATTTTTCGAGAATTATTACATGTGAAGAAAGTTTGTTTCATTTTTTTTTTAAGTTTTCTTTTCTCTTTCACTGCGATTTATCGGGTCATAGTTCACAATGATAACAATTGATCTTGGGAAGTTTTAAGTAAATCGATGTCAGTGGTTAGTAATTGTTACAGTGATAGCAGGGCAAGCGAATCAACAAAACATCAAAAGGGGAATTGATTTAACAAAACAAAAAGTTACAAAGTTATTGTCACTCAACTCTTTTTCAAAAGTTTGTTTGAATCCAATAAAGTAAAGAGCTGCATTGATTGAAGACATTGGAATAGAAAAAATACAAACACAGGAATTCTAAAATCGTAAATGGCTTTTCTTTCTTTTTTGGTCCATATATCAATTTATTTTAATGCATGTTTGTATAATTGATCTCGGACCAGTGGGCAATATTTGTACAAATGATGCTACAAAGAATTGGAGTTACGACGATATATATCTAAAGATTTAAAGACACACGTTAAATTAAATACAGCAACTTGCCCAAC
>CM035815.1:51669392-51889392 GCA_020458035.1 Magallana ariakensis | reverse complement strand
CAAAATTTGTTTCTAACAATGGTTATTAATGTAGAGAGTGATATTTCTAAGTGGGTTTGAACGACAGTCTTCAAAAGGTTAACATTCACACGATTACCGAGTTATATTTGTAAGTGTAACACTTATATATATAAGTCTTCATTAGCACTGGTTTGGAATACTCGACAAGGTTAATTACGGAGAACTTAACGAGGATGTGCGACTTATTAATTTAAATCGAGCAAATTCACAGAATAGAACGAAGCTGTTTTTTAACACATGCAGTTTCCTGGTGGATCAAAACAAATCTAAAAAGTTGAAGTATATCAACGATTTATAGATCGTTTATACATATGATAACTTGCGATTGTGTAACCAGAATTTCCGATATCAAATTTCAGGTGCGCGTTTTTCCAACAAAATAATCAGGAACAACTCAAATTTAATATATCTCGTATTTTCTCCGATTCATGGAAATGTTTTGACACAACCAATTTCCGGTTGCTCCTGCGCACTTTTGAATTACTTCCGTAATCTGCGCACTTCCCGGTCGGAAATAGTTTGTTACTGTGTTCAAAACCAAAGTGTGTTCTGTTAACATTGCCATCTTGAATTGAAATATTAACGAACGTGATAAGTGTTTAATTACATAGGTAATTACGTAGATTCAATTGGGTAGAGACTAGAAAAAAAGTTGTTTCATTGTTTTATTACGACAACGGAAATAAGTAGATATGTAAGACATTTTAAATTACCCCTTTCAAAACCATTTGAAGTTTTTGATTTACATATGTTATCGAATCTGGTTATTTTTTTATTTTACATTTATACGGAAATATGTCACGCGATTGTCATTGATGTCAAACAATAGTAACAATAGGATTAATAAATGAATTTTGGAACAAATTGATGACTGAAGAAGGAATCTGGGAGAATGCATAGAATAATATACAAAAATGGTCGGTTCGCCAAGAAATCGGGGTCTCCTGTCTCGCAGCTTGCGCATGCTTGTTGCAATACTGCAGTAAATACACGTACAGTCCTTCGCGCTTGTGTGATCATATTGAAAACGGACGGCTTTGTGCTTGTATTGGACCAGACACTTATTTCAAATGTTATTCTTTTAACAATCGTATTATTATTTTTTTTTTCAAACGAATTAACATTTGCGAGAATCGTGTTTAATTCATATTTTTTATTTTTGTTGATTAGGGGTTTCTGCGTCTCAAAAATCTTTTATTTGATTAATTCTTTCAAGGTTTACAAAGCTCAGTGCTGTAGATATCATGAAATAAGCATGTAGTTTCAGTAATGTAAATATCATAAAAGGTTCCATGAATGTGTAAATACTACATATGCATGTTGTCATGTCTGTGTAATGCTATGTATAGTGCAATTTAGTTATGTAAATAGCATACAAGAGGATTATATTATACTGATATTATAAAATAAATATTCGTTATTTTATGTCACAGAATAAGCAATATTTATGTAAGTAGCATGAAATAGGCAAAAATAACGATGTATTCATAATCATAAAAGCTAGCATAAGTGATAAAAAAACCCATGTCATCACGAAAAGGGGCTGTCCTGAAATGTGTAAAGAAATGTTGAAATAATATAACAAAATGGCACAATTCCTCTGAAGATCTAGATATCATGAAATTTGTGATATACGTTAAGTATTGAGTATTGGTAGTGTAAAAACTAGCATATCGAAAAGGAAATAATACTAATGAAATGTCGATATAGGAAAAGACATCAGTAATGCATATAGGCGTTGTAACATGGGCATACCCCCCCCCCCCCCACACACACACATTTTATGATCAAACAAATGTAGATTTTGTTTCCTTTGTCAAGCTTAATTTTCCCATCAAATTGCTAAGTTTTGAGCCCCCCTACACTTATACCGTGTGTCACCCCCTCCCTCAATACACGTTTTGTTGGTGTGTGTGTTCATCCGACTCCGACTGTGTGATTACGTAACTGTTATGGTAGTATAAATAGAAATCTCATGGAATATGCACTACTCTTGTGTTTTAGATATCATGGAATGTGGAATTGTTGTATAAATATCGACATGATGAGCCGTAGTTATTTCCCAGTCCTCAAGAGTTATACAAAGAAATAGCTAGTTTATCTCCTTTTGATGTGCTGATCATTACGACAGCAGACAAATCAGAAAAGGCATATTTCCGTGCGATCGCTGGAATTTACTCAGCTTCCACAAACTTAATTACAGTCAAACCGGAATACGTTAGTAGAATTATAGTGTGTGAAGTCTCATGGAAAACTGTTATTTCACCGTGTACATGACCTCCAAATGACAGGACGACATCGACGTTGTACATCTTGAAAAAGCTCATTGGAGAACCTCAAAATTCGATTCGATGTCGCAGCGCTGCGCATACCCCGTATTCCCTCACACTACAGCAATGGGGATAAATAAAAGTGAACAATGTTATCTAGTTTTTTGGTTGTCGGACATTAATGTGGCGCATTTCGCGTTGTCTCTCTCATCTCCTAGATACCGAAGTGATGGCAAAAAACAAACCCTTGTCGTCTCTTGATTTTTGAGGTAGTTTAATGAAAAGTCATTGCACATCCTTGAAATATGGAAGACTTAATTAGGCCGTTAGTAAATGACACATGACTCGTACATAACATCTTATTGGTGTGTAGAAACGATTTAAACAATTTCAACACGAAGTTTTGGTTTCTTTATTGGGAAGTTTTCAACTTGTATTTGTGATCATATGGGGGTCAGTAGTTCGTGTTTACACATTTCAGAAATAGAGTTGTGTCTTTGCACTAGAGAGGAGGCGATTTATCAATTGAACCTACCCAAATACCAAAACAAATACGAGAATTGTACATTTCGTCTTCAGGTGAAAGAGCTTTGTCTTACAAGAACCCCGAGCAAGCGTGACCCGATAGTTTTGATTTTTCTTTGATGTTCACTTAAATCGATGTTTTAAATTCAGTAAATATTTTCGGAGAAATAAAGTATCCCCAAGTTACGGGGTATTTCAATGAGAAGAGAAGTAAGAGACGTTTTCTTGATTCGTTGGTTATCTAGATCTGTAACTGGAAAACAAACAAAGCGGCATGCAGAAGAACGACTCAATAGACAATTTACTTTAAAGAAATCTAAATGTCTCTTGCAAATGTCTATCTGAAGTATTTGTTTCGATGAAATAAAATGCTGAGCTCTGTAGAAATGAAAACACATCTAGAATTTATCAAATATTTGTCAGATTATATCATCTATGTGGCACCCGAAATAATGAAAGTCAAAAACATTCCTGACTTCTCAGTCATCTAAACGTGCTTTATTTGCCATTTGAAGACACTCAATTGTTTAGAGCAATTTTGAAACTAATAACTGTATTAGATAAAAACGTTTGTAGACCCACGGTCTTTCATATCAAACAGTTCAACGTTTTAATTTCATTTGTTTTGGAGTTGTTAATGTTGTTGTTGTATTTCTTGTTGTTGTTGATAATGATTTGCTATTGTTTTTGTTGTTGTTGTTGATGATTTGTTATTGTTGTTGTTGTTGTTGTTGATGATGATGATGATTAGCAATTTTTGATCTTGTCATTGTTGTTGTTGTTGTTGATGATGATGATGATGATGATGATGATGATGGTGATCATGATGATGGTGATCATGATGTACATTGTGGTAAAGGTATAGTTAAGTTGTTGAAGTGGCTATAAAGTTCACGATGATGACCGCTATGGTTTTTGGCACAGGAAACAGTGATGATTTCAATTGCATTGGTGATGACGATGATGATGACGATGATGTTAAGGACTACAATGAAAACTAGGCGACGATAATAATGACTGATTATAACATAACTATTACAAATTCTATAGGAAACAAGAAGAATTCGGGAGGGCATTTCTTAAAACATCATGCATAAAAGTCCGTTTTTATTAAAAAAAAAGGTTGAAAAGCACACAAATCCTGCTCGACAAAATTTGTCAGAAAACGCCTTTTAGCTTTGAAATAATATTCATTAATCTCGTCGAGTTATCTCTCTTTCTAGGGGATCATGCATTGCATAATAATTGTACTTGAATATAAAACTCTCAAAGAACTCATAATTAAAACTTTGATAAGAGTTGGCGAACAATTGAGATTTTTAAATTACAAAAGATCGAAATGCTTATTACAACAATTCGAGGAGCAATCAATATAAACGTGTAGTTGAAATATAGTGGAATTATTTTTCCGGTTTCCTTGATCATTAATATCAACAAACTTTGAAATCGGAAATACCTATTGTTTTCGTTGAAAACGAGCATTTGATGTATGAATGTATTTAATTTCTCTGATGAGTTTATAATTATTTGACGACGAGGAACTATTTGTGATTGCAATGATTCAAAAACTTTGAAACATGGATTTGACTAAAAAAATTAGTAAATGTATATCTTTGGAAACAAACCTATATTTAATCCAAACGACTAAAAGTATACGTTAGATGATCATAAGAAAAGAAAATTATTAGAAACTCGAGTTTCGGAACGGCTTAAAGTAGCACTCAAGGAAACTCGTTTAACATTGGGTGCTTGCGTAGAATTTAATAAAGTTAAGGCGTTAATTTTTTCTCCATTCTTGGGCCGACTAATTAATCACAACGCGTGACCAATTATTTAAAAGTGAACAGGTGGCAGGGAAACAGAGAAAGAGAGACTATAGAACAATATCATATCTGAATTTATAACAGAACGAAATCAGCCCCCAGTTTGCTAGAACAGTCCGAAGGAATTCGGGTGACATTTGCGTTTCGTGTTTTTTCATTCGAGCCCCTGGTGACAGTTTCAAAAATATTTGGAAATCGTGTTTTTTTCTTCAATTATGTATGTCGTATTGTTATGGTCCTGTGTAATTTTAACCGATTCCAATACATTCGCTGATTGAATTGCAAGCGACACCAGCTCTGGAATCTGAAAAGAACGATTGATGCGCCTGTATCCATTTTTGTTAATTCATTAATGATCTATTGCTTCTATCCAATTTCGTTTCAAATAGAAGAACGTGAAATTTCAAACGTGTTATACCACTGCAAAAATATTTTGGAGATATTTTTTTCGTGCGAGAAATGACGAACCCGATCTCCTTCCAGCAATCGTCGCGTTTGCTTGTTTTGGTAATTGTTTCAAGGTGTCGGAAATGTAAACTCACAAATTGGTCGTGATGGAGTTTGGATTGATTTATACGGTTTATTTGGACGTTGATTGGTCATTACATCGTAATGAAACGTCTAACGTCGGGGAATCGAATCTCGCCATGATAAGATAAATTCATTTCTGACCATTGTCCATTTGGATTGTATTACGCGCAAATCACGACTCCTCCATAAAAGCGCGATTTGCTCATGATTAGTTAGGTTCCCTTGCAATTTATAAGACGAGTTGCGATTGGTTCTCCTAAACTGCTATGATGGGGCGAGTCCAGAAGTAAAGAATAAGTGTTCTGAATGTATGATGTTTCAAAAAGACCGAGGGATACTTTAAAACTGTAATATTATATGCAAACATACATACATGTACATGTATTTGTTAACATGCAACTGATATTGATATCACAATAAAATGCGATTTAAACAGGTGTCAAACGTAGAATAATGTAGACCAGGGAATTGGTTTTAAAGATGCTTTTAAAGATATTGATACTTCAATAAAATGACGTGCCATCCATTTAATCCTATATATGTCAGTATGTGCTAGTAAAATGGTATGCGTTTTTGAGGTAATCCGGCGCTTTCAAAGCTTAATGAGTTTGAAGAGGCAACAATTTTCATAATAATTAAAAAAACAACAACAATACTTTCCTTTTTATTTGTTTGTTAATTAGTTCTGCGAGCTGATTGCGGATATTAATTTGAACCAAAGTGTGACCAACTTTGTTAACGCGTCCAAATTGTGGTTTGTTAAAAATATAGTTGAATAACCAACATAGAGCAACGCCGCTACAAGTCAACCATTCTAAATGAAAAATATAAGTTCGAAATTACGACTTGCTATGGATTCTTAAACCTATTATACTACAATACTATAGTAAATCCTTATAACGAATACTGTCGCCAAATATAAGTCCATTTCATATATTTCCCATATTTAAAATTCTGGGAATATTTAAGTGTATAAAATTGCCTGTTAAGTACTAGAAGAACCTGTTACATCTCTAAGTGTTTCATTGCCGCACTGCTAAATGAGACAGAACATGCAATTGAGAATTTTTAGATTAAACTTCTTCATTGTAAATTTTGGTTATAAGTTAAAAACCAGGAATGACCCAAAACAAAACCCCCACTGATATATTTCCAAGATACTTGAAACATTGTCATGTAAAAGGATTTCAGATTCATTCGCTTCGGATATGTGAGGTGTCCTTTCTGACATATTTTTGTAGATTTTATTAAAATAAATTGTATGCCAGATTGGACAACATGCCTCATGTGTTAATATGGACATTTGGACATAACCCCAATAATTTTAGGCGATGGTATATAAACGACTTATTCCCGACTACATATATGTGTACATATTGTAAAAACTCAGTGTTAAGGAAGTTGAATTAGAAGTTGTTTTTTTATTTTACTGAAAAAAAACCCTGGGTGTAATTAAATGGTGTAGCACGTTGCCTGAAACGCATAGTGGACATGATGTATTAGATGAAAATCACTTTATATATATCGTAGGTGCTTATATATGCATTTCATGAGCGAGGTGGATGTTTTCCTTTGTTTTTGTTTTGTTTTTTGTTTTTGGAAAGGGGGGGGGGGCAAATTTGGAACACATATATCTATATGATAGTGCACGCAATTAAACACCTGTACATTGTATTGATCCTCTTAAAAGAGACAATCCGCTCCAACGCAAGAAAGATAACTCTTAGACTTTCTCTGGAGTACAGGTTTGACAAAGAAAGCTACAGGTATTGAAAATTGTCCAAAATATTGTTTTCATTCATTATGTACCTTGTTGGTTGACAGTTCCCACCCTACCACCCACATATATAAATTTATTTATTTGATAGTCATGTGACCCCCCCCCCCAACATTCACCCCACTCCTCTGCTCGAACGAAAGGATGTACGGAGGGTTTTCAAGAGTATTTTGTTAAATGTAAAAAAAAAACCTCCTTTCTTTCTCGTGATGTAATTTTTTCCGGTTTCAAACTCAAAATTAGAATTAAATGACACACGGCGTGTATCTATATTTGAACATACAAAAATTTGTAGTACAAAGTCTTGATACCATGATGCTCAAATTAATTGAATAAATATTCTATATTAATATCGGGAACGTAAATATCAACTGTTATATACGACTCCGATTAATACAACTGGTATAAAGGAACACATCTATATAAGTTACTTTTGTTCAGAACGATTTTACAAATCATTTCTTTTTTTAATTATTGTTTTCAAAAGCAGCCACATCAACTTGAGGTCTTAAAAAATAGTGTACATTTATTAACAGATTATCATACTCTTACATGTATGGATCTGAAACTTCATTATACTAAAGTTCAATTGCTTCCTCGAACACCATCCACTTTGCATCCAAATATTGAAACATGGAGAACACGTATACATGTACCAAACTAAAGAAAACCAAAATCATTTTTTTTTTATGTTTTATTAAAAAAAACATAAAAATTACACACCTAGAAAATTACCAAACAAAGAGATGAAAAAATGAATGAAACAAGAGAGAAATGTTTTCACAAGCTTGGATTATTCTAACAACTACCTATAATTTTATCCAGTGTTTTTACACAGTTGCTATCAAAATTGACTTTCTAACCAATGGTATATCTCAAAATCCATTTTTAATACAAGCATCCCAAAAAAGTCAAGTATGAATTTTATTTAACTTTCAATTTCAATCTAAGTTTGATATGCATTCATGACAGTTTACAGGAAATGTTGGTCTAAATATGGGATGCAAACATATATATTTTGGATGTCAACACTACCTCAATATACATGTATTTTAAAAATTAAATCACTGTCGGTATCTCATGACCCAGGAAATACTCTGACACCAAAAAAAGTAAATTTTATTTGAAATTTCATGTCATACATGCAATAATTTACTGTTCAAATATAAACTACCCTTTATTATTTTTCATTTTTTTTTTATTCACTGAAAGTGAACAATTCTGACAAAACCTGCTCTGTCAAATAGACAAAGTGTTGAACTGTTCATCAGTTGTAATACAAGAACTATGGATACCAAAGGTGATTTATAAACATACTAACACAACATTCAAATCTGCATTAAATTCCAATCTAATTAAAATTAGATTTTCTGAATCAGCTAAAGAGAAGTTTGAGAAGCGGTAGCAGATTCAGAACATTTAATTTTAATTAGATTGCATTATATTCATGTCTCTGAGTAAAATAAAATTCAGAACACTAGGATATTTTTTAACATTGAGATCTTCTCCACATATCAACCTGTGGTCTATCTCTGTCTGTATCACAATCAGCACAATTCACTACAGACACACAGACAATGACTAGAGGTCAGTGAGGGGTCATTGAGGGAATGGGGGGGACAGGCGGGAGATGAATGCTATGGCCTTCAGACAGGCTGTCCTGATGATCCCCGGGCAGCTGGGGGTGGCAGTGAAGTGTTCCACGGTCATCCTCATCTCCGTGAATAACGTCCTGTGATCAAAGATGATTAAATATACAGAATTCTTGTGCATTTTTTCCTTCTCAATACATTTAATTTTTGAGTACATTTTGATTTATTAAAAATCCCCAAGGCAATTTGAACTAAGCACCAGTATATACATACATAACTAAAATTAGAGTACTGCTAAAGAAAAACAAGAGGCCCATGGGCCACATCGCTCACCTGAGGAACAATAGGTATGGTCAAGTTATGCTCTGTAAAAAGGATTCTTGGTGGTCTGATATTCTTCGTCCTCACAAGGGGTTCAGAGTTTGATGTAGGTTTATATCGTATACTTATAGAAAATATACCCTTTTCCGCCCTGTGCGATAATTAACTGAAAATTCTGACGGCTCTCGGGCTGATATACAGCGACCTCGGGCTAATATAGGATGCGATATAAAAATTGCCATGTAATTATCTATATATATCCCATATACCGGTATAAACAATTGTAAAGGATGTTTTTGAGAACTGCAATACTCAACATGTGATATGACTATAAAATCATCCTGTTAGAAAAGGGACTAATGATTATAAACATAAGAATATCCAGGGGGGAAATGGATTTTATTTATACAGGATCTACATGCATTATTGTACATTGTCCCTCCCCTTGGTCCAATCTGGCTCATACTTCACTCACAGAGTGTCTATGGTCAAAGGGTGTGCAGTGACCTTGAATGAAGTTTGTAGGTCATGGTCATATCAGACCACCAAGAATCCTTTTTACAGATTATGCTCTGTAAAAAGGATTCTTGGTGGTCTGATTATAATCATTAGTCCCTTTTCTAACAGGATGATTTTATAGTCATATCACATGTTGAGTATTGCAGTTCTCAAAAACATCCTTTACAATTGTTTATACCGGTATATGGGATATATATAGATAATTACATGGCAATTTTTATATCGCATCCTATATTAGCCCGAGGTCGCTGTATATCAGCCCGAGAGCCGTCAGAATTTTCAGTTAATTATCGCACAGGGCGGAAAAGGGTATATTTTCTATAAGTATACGATATAAACCTACATCAAACTCTGAACCCCTTGTGAGGACGAAGAATTGTCCAGGGCCAAACCTAAACAATTATAAAGTATCATCTGGCTGATTAGTTTCTGAGAAGAAGATTTTTAAAGATTTACTATATAGTCCTATGTAAAGTTTCGAACCCCCATTGTGGCCCAACCCTACGCCCAGAAGTGTCATGATTTTCACAACTTTGAATCTACACTACCTGAGGATGCTTCTACACAAGTTTCAACTTTCCCGGCTGATTAGTTTTTGAGAAGAAGATTTTTAAAGATCTACTCTATATATTCCTATGTAAAACTTCAACCCCCCCCCAATTGTGGCCCCACCCTACCCCCGGGCAGGGCTCGAGCTGGGCTTCGCCAATGGCGAATTTTTTCTCTCAAAAATTGGCGAAAAGAAATCCAAATGTGGCGAAAATTAATTTTTGTGACTCCTTAAGTTTAATGTGTTTCTCTTTCCCACCCATTTGTTTATTCGGTCAGTCTGTGTTAATATTCAATCACCACGTGCAACTGGAAATCTCACATCGCTTCAGTGCATACAGCTATGACAATAGATTAGCCCCAGGATATTTATGGTCAATTGTGTAACAATCACTGTCTTACTGGAAGTCAACCATTTTCACATAAAAGATGCGAGATAGTAATCTGAGAGTGGTACTAATTAATTAAACTGTTGAACTTGCTCTGCAACTTCTTTAGTTATGAACAGAATAAGATAAATATCATAAGTTTAAAATTTTAAACCAAAAATCTTATAAATAATATTTGTTCCTAAGTTTAGAAGTTATGAAATACTTTATGCAATGTAGCCGGTTGCCATAGAAATCATCAGAGTACTGCAAGTGATGACAGTTTTCTTATTTCTTTTTAAAGATCTTGAAACAATTCAATTGACTTACAGACAGCGACATATTTGCCTCCAAAAAATATTTATTAACCTCAGTCACACCAAAGTGGGATAAATATGAGCATCCCTCATTTTGACAAGCCAGATGTAAAAATAAAATATTCTGCTGGGTTTTATGACCAGAATATTTTATTTTTACATCTGGCTTGTCAAAATGAGGGATGTCCTGAAGATAATTGTGCTGAAATTTCTGAATGCCAAGTTTGGTTGAAATTGGCCCAGTAGTTCTTAAGATGTTGAAAATGTGAAAAGTTTAAGGACAGACAGACAAAAAAATCAAAACAAAATTTATCAGTTAGTCACAAGCCTACATTGTAACTAAGGCCATCAAAAATTTTAATTCCTTGGTTCTCAGGCCTGCGTGTATCTGATTAACATTGCGCATTGACAATTTTTATCATTAAAAGAATAAAATAAAATTTTGACAGTGCGCTTGCTTATTCCGGAAAAGAAAATCTGGATTTAGGACTGCATTTTAGATACTCAAGTTGGTAAAACCCTTGACTTAATCAAGAACATAATTGCAAACATCGCGACGTTTCAGACTAAATTATAGCAATTGCAAATTATTCTGAATCTGGTTAGGAGATGCTGTGTTTAGTTATGATCGCGACAGCAATGATTTTAGTTTTGGTTTATGAAGAAGAACGTCGTTTAACCCCAAATGCAAATAGGAGAAGAATGCCTGCAGCTTGTACTATATATAAATAGTGCCTGTTTGGGAGGGTAACCGTTGAAATTGACACCCCGAGAAAACCATTGTCAACCGACGCGAAGCGGAGGTTGACAATGGTTTTCGAGGGGTGTCAATTTCAACGGTTACCCTCCCAAACAGGCACTATTTATTTTATTATACTGAATGTCTTAATTTTAGAGAAAATTTTACTGCTTTTATATAGAAATGACGTGAATTTAACGGCGAACCGTACACGCATAATTTACGCGCATGTAACAATTCGTTCTATCGGCCCGTTGCCAAGCGTGTTGCAAACGCTGAGAGTAAGAGAACGGATTGTCAACTGCGTCTGAACCAATCAGATTTCAGTATTTATCATGAAAGTATAATAATACTAAATATCACATTATGCTTAAATACATGGCTTTCTCAAGCCTCACAGTTGTGGTGTTTCTTGGAGAACATGAGGAATTATATATTTCATTTAGTTTCAGCTAATAAATGTGATACAATTATTGCAAGGTAACTATTTATTTGCTTTAAAACATCACTTTTCTGAATTTGAATAGGAATTGTACATTGTTAAAATGAAAAAAAAAATACTGCATCCTTTTTTTATTAAATAAAAAGAAAAAAATATCACCGCCTGACCGCATCTGTTTTTGAAAATGTTGGCCTGAGAACCAAGAGATTAATTTTTTAAGGCCTAATGCAGAGCATAAATTTTCAATGTATTGTAACAAATAAGACATGCTGGTACACAAGCATTGAAATAGATTTTCACAAACCTGCAGTATGGATTTCTTCTGGAGGTGTATCTCAGGGATAAAAATTTGTAGTACACAAAGGGTAGAAAAAAGCTGCACTTCCCTCTGAAATGAAAAGCTAAGTTGTACAACATGAAACAAATCAATGCAAGGGAAAGAACTCATAGTCAGATCACTCAGTAAAATGTACACTCACGCAAACATCATGAATATGATTGCTGGCATGATGAAGATTTCCGTACAGGCGATGAATCGCAGTATGTTGATTTGTTGGAGTTGAAGTTTGTCAATCAATTTACGCATGAACTGTAAAGAATCTGGTCCCATCACCTGTAAATATTGCACATGTATTCTTAACCATCTTCAGTTAACACATTGAAAATTATATGTCAGTTATTTTTTAAAGACTATATAAATTACAGTATATCACTTACATTAAGTATATTTTTGGTGTAGTTACAAGCATGGAGGAGAGCAAACAGGAACACTGGAATTACAGCCACTGGTTACAGTCAAGGAAAGCTCATTCAACATTTCAAACTTGGCAAAAAATTTACATATACAACTTAGTTAAATCTAATGCTTGTACTTCAATTAGTTTGAAATGTACCCAAATTTCACAGGCGAAAAATTCTTTTGATCTTTGATTATATCATATTTCAATTAATTAAAGGAAGTTTAAGGAACTATCAAAGTCCATTCAGATTGGCAATTTCAGAATGAAAAAAACAACCTATATAATTTAAATTTCAATATTTTTGCAACTGAATATCCTTCCTAAAGCTCATCTTCATTGTTTAAAACACAATACCGGTATCTAAGACATAATAGGTATAAGAATGTTCAAATACAAATCCAATGCAAATTGAGAGGATACTTGTGATGGGGTAACCATTCATGAAAATAAGAGAGAACATGAGATAATGACAGCTGTCCTCCAGGAACAACAGGGCGAAGAACTCCCGACTCAGCTGGAAGTGAGGCAGTCGTTGGTGGAGTCGCAGTGCACTGGTCGCCGCATTGCTGATCAGCGCCCTCTGGTAAAAGCCGTATGGATTTCCTCTTTAAATGAAAAGATATTCAAAAAATTCATAAGTCTGTGAAATATTTTGGCAATGCACATGTTTATATACCGGTAAATTTTAAACAAATGTTTTTGTTATTCTGACATGATTTACACTCACCCAAGGATTGGAAAAATGAAGAGAAAACTACAGACAACTGTGAATATTCTTGTCAGCCATAGAGCTGCTTCAACTTTGTTGGAGAGCATGAAATTCTGCATTAAAAAAATATAATTTATAATGTGTTCGTTGGGAACAAATTTATTTAAATCTAGTCTAAGCTTTCTTCCTGAATATTTTTAAAATTCAACAAGAAAAATTAATAACTTTCTGGATTTATAAAACATCATCTGTTTGATTCACATATACCGGTAATTCATAATTTCTTGAAAAAATATCAATTAAAACATGTAGGATAAACATATCAATATCTACTACAAACAGGCAAGTAAACACTGTTGAATAACAAAATTAAATTGATGATTAATTTATTTCCAAACAAGATATCTGTGAGCCAATGCTCACTAGTGATACCCCCGCTCTGATGTGAATAGGCAAAATAAGCAAAGTCGACATTTAACAGAAAGTTGGCATCCTATTGGTACAAAATTATATCCCACAATATGGCATGCCTATATAAACAAATAGTGTGTTAAAATTTCAGGCATCTGTGATAAATAGCTTCTGAGAAATCTTTTACGAAAATTTGTTTGAAAATTTTGGCTAAAAATAAACAAAGTCATCATTTAACAGGAAGTTGACGTCTGATTGGTACAAAAATATATCCCACGATATGGCATGCCTATACAAATACTGTGTAAAAATTTCAAGCATCTGCGATAAACAGTTGCTGAGAATTCTTTGACGAAAATTTGTTTGAAAATTTTGGCTAAAAATAAACAAAGTCGTCATTTCACAGGAAGTTGACGTCCGATTGGTACAAAAATATATCCCACGATATGGCATGCCTTAACAAACACTGTGTAAAAATTTCAAGCATCTGCGATAAATAGTTGCTGAGAAATCTTTGACAGAAATTTGTTTGAAAATTTTGGTTAAAAAATAAGCAAAGTCATCATTTAACAGGAAGTTGACGTCCGATTGGTACAAAAATATATCCCATGATATGGCATGCCTGAACAAATAGTGTGTTAAAATTTCAAGCATCTGCGATAAATAGTTGCTGAGATGAATGAGACAGAAATTTTTGTTACGGACGGACAGACAGACAGACAGACACACAAGGGTAAAACAGTATACCCACTTCTCCTTCGGAGCGGGGGTATAAATATTAGAACGATAAAATTCATTGTTCCTGGCTAATATTTTGGAAATGAATAAAATATAAAACAGTTCTATTTTGGGGTGATTTACTATATAAATCATCCTAAAATATAATAATTCTACCCTAAACATAAACAAACAGTAGGCTACTTCAGAAAATGAAGTAAATTATGTTGAAATATGAAATGAAAGGGTTGAAATAGTATATATCATGAGAGCAAAATTACAAAATGCCTGGTAGAAATAGTGTTCTCAGTTTATATTCTCTTTGCCCTTTACCCTATAACTGTTATACATGTATAAGAAATTGCAAGTCCCTATTTCTGTCTTTCAATTGTTGTTAAATATGAGTACTTTTAAGGCTGTTCTGAGAAGTTCAAAATTATTGAAAGATGTAAGATTTTCCCCATTTTAATTTCCATAAGAAATATCATTTTGTCAGGAAAAATAAGCGAAAAAATTTCAGTGGCCAAATCCTTAATTTTTTTTCCTTACATCTGATAAATTTCAATTGTTCCCTCAACTGCCAGCCTGTCTAGGTATGTGTAATTTTTGCTTCAAGAAAATGTGAAGGAAAAGAATCCTGGGACATATTATAGAGAGAGGTCAGTCAACCAAGACCCGTTTCTGCAGGGAGACTGAGTCCTTACCAAGACTGTATTTGGTCGTTGTGCTTCTCCATTCCCCTGGGTGTTACCACTGGTACCGCCGTCATTACCTGCATTAGAGTCACCTCCAGCACTGTTGTCACTCATTCTGTCGAAGATAAAGAATATCACATGGAGGTGTTATCTTATATAGTTACATACGGAAGGGAAGCATATTGGGTAAAACATGGAATGCAAGCAAAGGTACCCAAATTTTAATCAATATATTGATATAAATAGAAATATGCCCTACCAGCCTTACATGTAGATAAGAGCAATATGATGTATAAATACATCTCAAAAATTGATTTTCGCCACATTTGGATTTCTTTTCGCCAGTTTTGACAAAATTTACCATTGGCAAAATTGGGGAAGCTCACCTAGAGCACTGATCTGACATGCTTAAATACACTGATATATACATGTATACTGGCATTTTACCAATTCCAAGGACCATTTCTCACCAGTGCATTGTTACGTCATTTTATCAACACATATTATAATACGAAAATGACATTACAAAGCACTGGCAAGAAATGGTACTTGCAAGAACTGGTCGCAAACCAGTATAGATTCAATGATTTAAATAGGATATATTCTAATTCTATTCATACATAAATATACGGATAATCCGAATTACCGAAATGACACCTGAAATTACAGGAATGACACTAAAATTTACAGAAATGACACTTAATGTTTAATAAAAAATTGTTTTTTACCACAAATAAACTAAATTATATCCATTAAAGTCTTTATTATAGTAAATAATTGGTATATATAATTGCTAAACGGAAAATGGTTGGATAGTTGGAAAATTATGAGATGAGCATGCATGGATATTGTAAAAACATGCAATTAAAATTCCTCATTAATTGCTTTAGGTATCGTTAATTAGAAATTTCTAATTATATTGATTTTTCTTTTTAAATAGTTTATTTTATTAAAGTAATTAAGAAATCATTATTGTCGTTGTAAGAGTTATCGTTTTTTGACTCAATAAATACAATATTTAACTTGGGTTTCGTTATGAAGCATTTACCTGAAGCCTGACATAAACGTACAATATAATATATCACCATTTTAATGTATTTAAAGGGTCATTTCTGTAGATTTTAGTGTCATTCCCCTAATTTCAGGTGTCATTTCTGTAAATCCTGTCATTTCGGTAATTCGATGTACCGTAAATATACTGATAAAAACTCAGACCACTGTGATGCAAGTACATGTATAACTATTAATGCAATATTTGACTTCTGCATCAATTTTAGTATTTCAATTTCTGCTTGATTTTAAATGGTTTTGAGTAATCTGTATTCTCTAACAATAAAAACCCTTTAATAATAGAAACCCATAAAACTATTAATTTGAATTTTAAATGGCTGGACACTCTTCGAATTTAATTAAAAATAATAGAATACATCAACTGCTTACACCACTTAGCAGTGATATCCAAGCGGCAAATTATGTCTTCATTTACGAAATTTCAAATACTTTTGTAATATCATAATAAATTACAGACGTTCATTGTTAAAATACACATGTATAAAGCCCTACACCCACATCCTCAATCATCTAATCGTCAGGATCATGTACATTGAAAATCGGTGATGTCGATTCAATCATAACAAATCAATATTATTCACCTGAATAGACGGAAGAATGGTCCTTTCTCAAATATAAATATATTCTCTCCTCTTCAAATTACAAAGAGAAAGGCGGATTAATTCTACCTTAAAATGCAAAACACGAGTGAGACCGTCAGAGACCGAGACGGTGAGCTGAGTGAGGATGATTTAGCAAACGGTTTTTGGTTTCCAATCCACTGAAGAGTTCCTCTTCCGCCACATTGAAGGAGTTGTCTTTCTTTTCACACAAAAATGAGGTGGGTGACGATGGGGATTGTTTCTACAAGGAGTTGCGCCTATCAATTTTTCTCAAGCTGCAGATCGTATTTTGTATGTTTATAGATTATTAGAAATTTATAATAATTTTTAATAATAGGTAACATTAGACCATCCATATTTTGCGGATTAATTTTGTTTAGAAAACGGGACAAACTAAATGACATTTTCAATAATTCTTTCGGATTTAAGATTGCAATTTATATACGTAGATGAGACATAATGTTTTACTTTTGACAACATTAAGTTAATCTAATTCTGTATCGTTTTACCAGAATTCATACTATACACATATTTGACAAGACAGACTCTTATCTTTTTGTTGTTGAGAACTGGGTTCATGAATAGCAAGCTTTAAATTTCTAAAATGGAAGAGAAAATTCCTCATTTTGCTTGAAATTATCATTTAAAGCAATACAATTATACAAAAAGTACAAAAAATATAACTTATGTATTTTGCATCATTGCAATTATTAAGGGACGACTTTTAAAGATTCGTATGGACAGTCGCAATTGCAAACTGTAAAAAGCAGTTTTAGAGGGAAGGCGTTCAACAGATTTAAATTTTTGTTTTGTAGACACGCAGCAAGTCCTCATATCTGTAATCAATCATAAACAGCCTTGAGAAATCATTTGCTGAAGATTTTTAGGCAACAAATCAAACTGATTTACACATCGAGTGAGGAGATAGATCCTATTTCAAAATACAGAGTGCAGCTTCACAGTGCTGTATTTAAATTCTTTTAAACGTCTTTCTGTGCGTGTTTTCTGTATTACAAGACAATTGATTTGTGTGTAAATTTAGACTTTGTATTGAATTATTGTTTATATATATATTTTACTGGAGTTCCTTTCGAATAATCGATTTGATGATAAAAGTTTTATTATCAATTCAATTTATTTCACTCAAACAGTCAACGTGACGGTACTTATATAAGGTTCATATATATATATAAATATTTACAAATGTAGATATAATGTTACAGTATAAAAAAGAAAAATAAAAAAAAAATCTACAAATGTTCAAGGACAGGTTCATAAATTTCACGTTCATAAATAAACAGAGCGTTTTGAGTTTTTGAAGTTTTAAAATTGGCATTAATTCACAAAATTTAAAACTGTTTGGTCTTTCATAAAATCTAGGTTCTAAGTATTTTTGTCTAATACATGAAATAGCATTACATTCTAGCATGCACAAAATGCATTTTATGGGCTACTAGTATTTGATTATTATTACATGAAGGTACAGTGTCTTTCATTAAGAGGAATACCCAACCATCTACCAGTTTCTACGTACGGGAAGTCCGTGATTTGACGTTCGACATTTAACAAATACTTTTTGGAATTATGATGGTAAAATACTCAAGTACTTTTCATATCCAAAAATTAGTTGAAAAGCTTTATACATGTATATATATGACCTTTGGAGGAATTTACGATATCAACTGACCGTTTTTTAACAAACTGGTTTTAAGTTTTTGCTTGACAGCATTAGTAATCCAATTAACATTTACAATACATTGTTCATTCCAAATGTTTGAAAACCCACAGTTATCAAAAATACATGTAGAATGCATACAATCAATCCATGGTGCTTAAAAACATCATTATAATGTGTCAACAAATACTTATACAATATACGAATAATTTTATTTTCTGGACCGGCGAGCTATTTCCTTCAATATGAAACCATTCTAGAATAAATATCAACAGATAACGGAAACCCTTCGGTTTCTCCATAAACCATATATGATGGAGTACAACTTTTTGAATTCAGTATTTGTTTCAAAAATTTCAAATGAATACGTTCTACAATTTCTATATTTTCATAACCCCATACTTCACATTCATTTAATAATACTGGCATTAAAACTTTATCGAAAAGATCTAGCTGACAGTCGACAAACTAATTAAACTGTCTTATTTTCCTGGCCTTCTGTGAATATTCATGTGTTTTTTACTTTTTTGAAAGACCATGAACGTGAAAAAATAATTATATACGTACGGTCGGGGCGTGATCAAATCTATCAGAAAGCCCTTCGGGCTTTATTGGATTTGATCACGCCCCGCCATAATGATCACCTCATAATGCTCAAAGAATGATTTCTTATTCCAAAAACATTACAAGTTACAAAAACATTACGTATAAATGTAATGAGAATGTAATGCAGCTATTGTACTTATTACAGCTATTACATTTCTCTCATTTAATGTGATTCAGTTTTACAGTAAAACACAGTTATAGCGAAGTGGGAGGAATGAACTATTTTTCATTCGCTATTTTCGATCAGTTTATAAACATTTTGAAGATTAGAAGAATGAAACTGCCTTCACTGCAAGAATTCGTTATATATGTGTGTTTGCTGTAACCCTGTTTAACTGTATCCTGAGTAATGTGTAACTTACACGGGCACCTAACAACCCAAGCAGTATAAACAAGTGGCATGTAGTGAAGTAACTTTTGATTTAAAATATTCGGGCGATCTTATTAACCTGTTTATAATGATAGTTCAAGCATACAATATTTACGCATTTTATTTAAGCACTGTATAATAGTTCTAACTATATATGACGCGCTACCGTTAGGTGCGAGAAAAGGTAGGCCTACATAGAAACTGTTTCAACGTGTTTCGATAAAGTAAAAAAAAAAGCAATAAAAATATTCATACTATAATACTTAACAACAGTACATTTGCATTCTTTAAAGTAAGAATTCATTTAGTTTATATTGTGATTGATGTTCAAACATTGCATGGGTTATCTAAGGACAAGTCGATGTCTGGGTTCAGATTTGTGGAGTCTTGAGTGAAAGGGGCACATGCTATCCACATGTGAGGTGTATTAATATTAGTATATACATACATATAGGAAGTAAACATATCATATTGCTCATTAGAATCTAATTATACCTGTTATTATTGTTATTCAAATGGTTAAAGATGGGAGACAGAATGAAATGAACAGATTGTGAACCCAGTCTTGCCCTGAGTAAATGATATGGTAAAATGGGAGGAAAATAAACATGCATACATTTTCAAGACTTCCAATACTTCAAATTTATACAAAGGCCGGTCAGTTATTAGCCCCGAGTTTTCTATGTCCTTGCGATCAATGGTCGTGGTTTATGCAATATTTAAGTTTAAAAACAATTGCTACATTTTGATCGTGCAACTTACACATGCATGTAGAGCCACTGCTGAAAGAGAGCGATTATCCTACACAAATACAAGCGCTATGTACAAGTAAAACTATGTATCCCAATCTAAAGTATTTTTTATTATCGAATGTTTTAAGAGCGATATCATAAAATATTGTTTAACAAATTAAATTGCATTCCATTAATCTGATTTGGCGATACGTGGGTCTTTGATAAATCTGATTGGAAGCGTCAGTCTAGATCCATGTCATTCTGTCCGCCGACGTATCGTGGTTGTGGATTGGGGGTTCTTTATCGCCGCCATTAATCACAGTAAACTTTACAAGGAGATAAAATGCATTGCGCTGCTTAAGATAGACATCTACATTCAGATAAATTTAGTTAATTTTCCACGCCTTAGGAAAAAAAATATTCATAAATGTTCTCGAAAAACTTGAATTTTTATAGATATTTGTATTAAGAATGACGTATACATTATAATCAGAATGGAGCATCTGCATTTGAATGTGGAGCTTAAAAATTCTTGTGTCATTCTATCAACGAAACACCCCACGACTTCTAATTATGCGTCGCTGAGAATCCGCGCGCTATGGGGAAATAAATCAGTTTTTTTCCTGCATGACATCTGGTCACGTGATCTCTAGGGTGGTGCTCGAAGAGCTTTTTGTGATACCTTTTTTTTTATAAGAACAATAAAATGGGATTTAGCGTTTTTACATGCATTATTTCTGCTTACTTGCTCTCATTTTTGCAACATTATTTCAATATAAGATAACATTGGAGGTAATGGGATATTTCAATTTGTTATAATGTTTGACATTTTGTATATATCTTACCTTCGCATTTTCTTTTTTCTTTTTTGCATTTGCTTCGATGCTTCATTGCATGAAGATTTTGAAATAGTTGAATGAATTAATCCTTAAAAGATGGAATTCTTAGGAGACTGACATTTCTTCATCTTGCTGTAACTAAATTGGTGGGTTAAAAATTTGTATAGAATCATTTAATGTATATTTAGATACTTTCTACTATCTAATGAAATACGTTCCATGATATGGATTATGTAATTAAATATACTGAAGTTGAAACTACAGAAATCCCATTAAAAAAAAAAAACAATCTTATTTAGGGGGAAAATCAAGCAAATTAAAAGTAAATGTTTAAAACGATTAATATAGAAGAGCAAAAATGCAAACAACTGAACAAAACACATGAATATAATATTTAGAAATTATATGTGATAAATAGATTTGGACATAAAAATAAATGAATGAATAAGTAAAAAATAAGATAAAAAGAGAGAAATACAGATATCAAATAAATACTTAACAATCATTGCTATACAATGCCTGTCTTAAGTATGATTTGCTATCTTACATTTCAATGATAAAAATCTAGAACACGTGCATTATCAATGCGCATGGAAATCTTAGAAATGCTGCTAAAAAGTGCATCGCATGGCGATAAGAGAAACATATTGTAACTTATTTTTATCATTCCTGTGACAGACATGGGATACGTCTTACTTAAGTAGCTTGTTTTAAGTGTAAATGCATTGTATTATAATTTATAAATGGAACGTACTTTTACACAAGGATCACAGTATCCTTTGATGGACTCCATTGATTTTTTTTCACATAAAGAAAAGGATTATTTAAAAAGAAAAAAGAACAACAACTTAACACCTTTAATTTAAAAAAGGATTCTCTTTCTTTTACTAAATTAAAAATCATCTGTGCACAATTTTCATTTGATAATGGCCCCCCAAAAAAGTTACACTTTCAATTACTAAATCTCATTAGATAAAATATTATCAGTGGAAAGAGTTCAATTTGCTAATAACCAAAAAGACTTCGCACAGCAATAAATTCAGTCTTACTCAATTTCGATGTGATATTCACCAGGCACAACCCTTTCTCTTTGCTTTATAGTGTTTGTATGGTACTAGCATCATATTTGATTTGTAATCTGAGCAAGATATCACATAAAGAGATGTGACTGTCAAACTCAAAGATTAAAAAAATCGTCACCATCCTTCGGATTATCTTAGTTGTAAAACAAATGATTTCTTTTGAAGTCAGATACCAGTGATTTGTAAAGTAAGCGGGGGTCCCTCGGTCTATCAAGGCGATGTCCCATCCTGACGGAGTAATCTCCCAGTTATCGCCCCTGTCCATAGCGATAATGGCTGCTAGGTGGAGATGGGATCGATCTGTCAGCGCTTCCGTCGATAGCGCCTCATTTCCCGGAACTTCAAAAAGACGACGAGCGAAATGTTTGAAAACGAAGCTGACGGAAACACTTACTGTAACCAGTTTTGGAGGGGGATCAAGTGTTGGGTTGACGAAAGTTAACACCATTTCCCTATTGAATGTAAATTGATTCTCAATTGACTCTCGGAGATCATTATGGATGGAATTATTCCATCAACATAGTTCTTTTTCGCTATAATTATTTTCGCTCAATTTTTTTTGTAAACTGTATGCAATATATTAAATATATTAGAAGACTTTATCGTTTTGATAAAAAAAAATATTAAAAGATAAAATTTATATTAGATTTTTTTATCAAAACGAAAACTCTTGAAATTTGCAATCATTCTGGGGAACACAATCTTGATTTGACCCCTGTCGTTATCTCTATATCTTATCTAAACGATAAGTCGGTCCGTTTGGAAAGACAAGAATTTATAGCTGAGCCATGAAACTTCGATTTATCCGCTTTATTTTAAATTTGGTTAATACTGTGTTGAAAGGCAACAAGCCGTTTCTTTGCTTTAATTATCCTTCTGTACAAATTATTGGATTAGAAGGGACGGGGGAGGCCTTTGAAGAGGCTAACACGATGGTTGTGTTTATCTGGACTCTTCTTGCCCGGTCATTAGGGCGTCATCGCCCGCCTTTGAGGGGTTGGATTTACAAGCTGTTCGTTTACACTTCATTTCGAGGTTCCTTTTGAACACAAGACATCGGAGATGACAGATTTTATAAATTGTTTAATTTTCATGTTAATATTGTTATATCTATATCGAGATGAATAACCGGCGTGTGAGAATATCGAAATTCTGAAGAAAAGGTTTGCTTTTTATTAAACACATATAAATAGATTTATAAAACTTTTTTTTTGTTAAATGGAAAACACATATCTTGAAAAGGAGTTTTATTTCAAGTATTGTCATTTCTATGCCTAACAAAATCAGTTTACTAATTTTTTTTCAATGTGATTTTCTTTAATTTTTGAATGGTATAACGTAAGTACGTCAGACCGACAGAATTCAGTATTTGAAAAATAAAAGGCATTTCAATCAACAAAAAGCATTCCGATCTTTTAATTACAGGAAGTCAAATATCATCTATTTTTAAATGCACGCGGAAGGTTTGACGTCAATACAACCTCTGGATCAGACGATCTTTACACAAAATCTAGAATCTGAACTCTATTCTTCTACAAACAAAAGCCCACATTCACCGCTGAAAGTTAGATAGAAAGCACAGAAAGTAAATCGTATTTACTCTATTTATTCAGAACAGAAAAAACAATAGCAGAAATTTTCTCCACAGAAAAAATGAGAATATTTTTGTAAGTTCTCTTTCATTGGCAGCGTTTCCCCTCATTCAAATCTTTTTTACTTATATATAACGAGAAATTATTCTTTTTTCATTGGGCCATCCAAATTTGTTTTATACATGTATTTCCTTATTTTCGCTCTTGAAAAAGATATTTCTCTAAAGAAGCTTACACGGTGTTTTTTTGTTGTTTGTTTTTGTTTTGTTTGTTCTTTTATTAAAATACCACAATAAAATAACAAAATGCATGTGCAAGAAATGAAACTCTCACAATACCATTCAAAGCGGTTAAATTTTATTTATTTATTTATGATTTTACTGAGAAAACAATTCCTCAAAGATTCCCTTTCCTCTTTTGTTATAGACACATATCATCTCTTAATTTCATGCGTATTCATTATCATTTTTGGGGTAATTTAAAAACCCATTTTTTCCCCAAAATATAAAGATGTTGGATGACATCACTATTTTAACAAACAAAATGTATTTTCTAAGAAATAACGTACTCAAGACTAAAAACCATATATTATCATTGTGTTATTTCACGATAGATTTATTTTAAAGTGTTGGGTGATTGTGGCCATTAACAAAAGCTCTATGTATATAAAAATAAAAAAGATTCATAAATAAGATTAAATTCTAAATGTAGATCGTGTGGATTTTTCTTTAATCAATTATTGTTTTAATTCATAGGTATGATTTAAGTAATGTTTAAAAAAATTTAAGCGAATATGATGGGTAATTTGTTTACATCCATCTTACTTTCATAAATGGTCCTATTATTTCTAAATATTTGGATTTGACTTTTATGGAATATTTTGATTGTGAAGCAAAGAAACAATTTTAAATTGAAAACAAATCTTAAAGTCCAATATAAATGTTTGGAACAAGAATTGAATGAAAAACATTTTAATAATGAAAACATTTGTTTTATAACACCTAGTCGCATGTAACGATGTTTTTTTAAAACAAAAATATACAGGCTAGCACTTCGAGTTGTTTTGCAAAGAAGCAATATATTTTCTCTTTAATTTTGACAATTCTTTTTATAAATGAAAAGATTATTTTAGATTCTACAATACACCAAGATTCCGAAGACGGTTTGCTAAAACGTCATTAAAAATAACAAACAAGGACAAATTGTATACTAGTAGCCATTTTGTCATAGTTAGGACTACTCAGCTCAGAGTCTGAGTTTGAGAACTGGGGCCCCGTAATTCCTGATGTTAGCTTGGATTATCGTCGAGTGGTTAATGAGTCTATATCACGTTTCCACTAACAAGATAATCAGACATGTTTATGTTGCATGCAACATTATTTATATTTTGATTGAAAGCAGATCCATGAGTTAATTGTGACGACCTCTGGAGCGTGACCATGACCTTGGGCCTCGGTTAATGAGGCGGCTGCCTCACAGACGGGGTCTTCCTGACGCCAAACCGGAAACCACAATAAAAAAACCCGCTGTATTACTCTTACTGACAGCAAAAAATACAATTCAACAGTTTTTACTTTCTTTCTTTCAAATTCAAAACGGAGATTGTCTCTTCCTTTAATATTTTTTACAGTTAAACATTTTAACGTTTTTATTGTTATGTAAGACGATTTTTTCCCCAGTTTGAGTTCTATGCTTTCATGTAACCGAATTTCCTTTATTTTTCCCCGATAAAAAGTTTAAATTATCTCTTGTTTGAAACAATTACTTAAATGCATGTAGATCCGTCGCTGCCAAAAACAAATTCTTAATACAAATAGGCCTTGTTTATTTAAATCTTGATCGCAATCACCAAAATTTGCAAAGAATGTCGAAACTTACTAGAATCTTTGTTTTCTAATTTTAGAAATATCTCTTAAATCATAACAAGTCTTACTGTTGGAACCAAAAGGAGTATTTTTCAAGTGATGTGATTGGAAATATGAATGCATGAAGAGCTTGTTTACTGATGTGTCTCAAGTGTATAAATAAATGATTCATTACTTCTTCTTTTTTACACATTTTATATTAATAGCAATGAATGATACATACTATGAAAAAGTGATTGAAATATTTATTAAGATCTAAATTTAAAGCGTATATTTTAATGTAAAAAAAATACGTTCTGTTTTAAAAATCCAGTAATAAATCTTTCTATTTTAAAAGTTTGAGAACACTTTCATAGAAAAAGGTGAAAAAATCTGTAAAAGCAATACTTAAGATAATAATAATTTTGTTTCAAAAATGATAATTTAGATTTAGATCTCAAACCAAACTACATTTACCATCAACAGCTTTTTCGAAATTGATGTTTGATTCATAGAAGTATCTCTAAGAAACTGAAAACTTTCTTTTTTCCAATTTTTAGTTCTCGAAGAAGCAGAAAACACTATTTCTTTCTCTTTGGTTTTTCGTTAATCCCCAACTCGAAAAGGTTTTACGATGATCCACCTAGGAGTGAAGCAAAATAGTCCATAAGCGTCATATCGTTCGCGAAGTTAATTGGCTGACGAACTGCAGACACCACTCAATCTCACCATTATACGTACCCTACTGGCCAGCTCAAGCGTTGAGAGGACCTCCGTGGAGATTTCAAGTATTCACTAGCATTTCTTCCTCCCGCGCGTAAGAGTTCCCCTGAGGATTTTGGCCGATGAAAATGACATGGCTGCAGTAGGTAAAAATTCTTAACTAGGTGATTAAATATCTCCTACAAATGAATAGGTGCAACAAACTTGTTAGGATATTTCTTGTGCATTGATAAGAGAAAGAGTGGCCGGTACAGCAAAAGACGACGTTGAGAAATTGTACTTTTTAATACACATGTAGTTCTACAAATGAAGAGACGAGAAAATAAAGTGATGACATCTTCCTCATGGGTCCTTCAATTGCAATTCATGTCAATTACAGTCAGTCTCAAATTGTCGATTCTTGAGCACTTGTGTCAGATTTAAATGATCATTATTTGAAGTATTGTAAACATCACTTAACGTAGCAAAGGTGTTAAATTCGACTCTATCAAAGTCATAAATATGAATTATGAACAAGTCGTACATCAGAGAGTTACACAGATTGCATGCATGTGGTGTTTGTAAAGGTTTACCCGTTCCCAAACGTGCGAAAAAAAGGCAATGCCAACTGTATCAGTTGATGTTACACAGCGCAAGTCGGTTGTTTCAGCTGCAGTAACACACATCACTATTGTCACAAAACAACATGATATTGTGCAATTATTGTTCTCTTTATCTGTGAATGAAACGTATGAGAGAAGCATTTTACAGTAGTCGTGGCCTGTGAAATGTTTAATGGGATTTATTTTTCCTGTAACCTAATGACCAAGAACAATCTACATGGCCCCCAGAAACATAAAGTAATGCTAAAAGATATCCCATTGACTGGATGTCAGACGCTAGGCAGACATATCACTTCTTACTGATTTTCCTCCTATGTTACCATGTTACAGTAAAGGTTTGTTATACGGGGGTTTTATGTAATACTTAACCACAACACGTGTTAATATTTCAGAAATTAACAAACATTACGGGGGATGGTGGGTCAAAAAAGTAACAAGGGGTCCCTCCATCTTTAAAAATAACGATTTTCTTATTTCTTAACCATTCACAATTGCATCTTGGCACAGTACAAATCATTTTAAGTATTTTCAATTAGTGTTTTAATTCCTCATACATGTACAACGTTATAATATTCGTTAAACTCCTTTTAAATTTTAAATTTCAAACACTTTATAAATGTAAGATAACATCAAAGTTACCCAAAACTGTTCTTCAATTTTACAATTCTTAAACAATATGTTATAGTAGCAAGAGCATAATAGTACATGTAGGCCTATAATTATGCACAGAATATTAGGACATATTTGTTAATTAAATCAATGTGGAGGCACCTAGACAATAAGCAAAATAATATATATTAGGAAATGAAAACAAGAGTACACTATAAGTTCTGGAAAGTTATACGAGTTTTTCTCCTTGAAGAAATCTGGATGAGTCATACATATTAATAAAAACTAATACTCAAGTCATATATTTGTATATATCTTTTAATGAGATTCAGATACCATAAAAACTATCCACGTAAATTATTCCTTTGCCACCAATAAACAGCAGCAGTTAAATGTTAATCTGTAAAGGGTGCAGTGTCATAACTGTTAGTTTTAATTTTACTGGGTGGGTGTAAATCCAAAAGTTTCATTGTGAGTTGTCATATTGTAAATTTTGTATGAACATCCACCCAGTGAATTTGAAATTAACAATATGACAATAGTTTGACATTACCACATAAAACCACAGTGCAAATTCACATCTATATTGTCTAATTAAATAAATATAAATTTTTACAGGGAAACAGAGAAAAGTTCCACAGCCTTAAGCCATGAAAAGGGATAGTTAAAATACTGCTTCCACATAAATCATATAACACGTAATTAGATTTATATATACCTAATTTCTTTATTAATGATCCTTAAATAGTTAACAAAAACACTTTGCATACCTTATCTATTTGAAAACTAAACTGCGTGTTTATATGTGATGATCATTTGTTATGATATTTTAAAATAAAATGTTAATGATTCAGTATTAATAATTTTCAGTTATATATGTCAGTTAAATGTGCCTTACACATCATTTTATCTATGTGTTTTCTTTACTTTATTATCGATAAACTGTTTTTAAAAATGTCAAGTAAAAACGATATACAAAATAATAAGAATAGTGTACGAGTATATTAGTTGATATGTATATTTTAGAAAGAAAAAATCACATTGTAAAGATCTTCATATTCATAATTATTATTAAAAAAAAAAACCAACAACTCTACAGTGTATAAATTAAACAATAAAAAAAAAAACGATCTGAATAAGTATTTTTCTTTAATTCAAACAAATGTCTCCGACCTTACAACCATTAAAATATCCATATATTTGATTAAAATATGTACATTTTTCAGAAACATATTAATTTATAATTGATATATGAAAAGTTTAACAATTGAAAATTTTCAATTGTTCGTTAAATATTTTAATGTAATGACTATCTTCAACCAATATATATAAACCCTTGCTAAGCTCTCTATTACTTAATATATGTAAATCATATCAAATGTTTTATCTGAGACAGATATATGCAAAAAAAGTACTCTGACTCAACTTTTAAAATTTCCTCAAAACAAGTTTTTATAATAAATATATGCCTACAGAACTCTATTAAATAATATTCGTTTGTTTTTTTTAATCACGGAGAGCATTTTTAGTTAAATGTGCAAATTATAAATCAAACAAGATTATAATAAAAACTATTTATGTACAAGAAGAAATATTTTACCATTAGGACAATTATGGGGTTGGAATCTAACAGGTACTTGTATAACTCTCGTATATGCATACCCCATTCCAAAAACAAAAGCATTAAAAAGTTTAGACCACTCTTAATGGTGTGTCTTTGCAAAACAAAATATTTATCAATATTTGCATTTTGATAACACTGGGAATCAAACTAGTAACGTATAGTTATAAATGCATTTTATAAAATGACGCAAATGACGTAGTTTGGTGTGCAAGCGGGGCTAATTTGAGTAAAATGAAAATAACGTAAACATGTCAATAATTTAATATCTAATTGTAAAAATTGTATAAATATAAGTAATAAGGAATTTTAATAAAATCGTGATCAAATCTATCTCTAAGCCTTTCTGGCTTTATTTGGATTTGATCACCCCGACTTCATAAAACTTAAAGAATGATTCCTTATTCCTTAAATAAAGTAAGATAGAAGTACAATGTGTATATAGACTTACATATAATTGCCTTTCATTTTATATCAATGCACAGATATGATGTACAGCAATTATCATTTCCTTCTTAAACGTACAATCTATAGCAACTAGTAGTAACACCAGAATTTAGAGTTGAGTTGGTCAACATTAAATATGCGATTGAGTTTTCGGTACATATGATATATAAAAGAATATCAAGCACACAATTATATAAATAATGGTAAATAACAGAAAGTAAGGAATAAATTAAGTGACATAAGTATTTAAAATAATATGCTTACATGTATATGAACAATGCCCCAAAACTTAAAGATGTCTAGGATACAAGGAAGAAAAAATTTCAATCGCTCATTCAATGCATATTTAATGTAAACTGACTATGGCGATTTTAACCACATTTAAATAACGTTTTCGATTTGAACACCGTCTCTAAAATGAGTATTGGACGTCTATATAATTTTATAAACTTATTATTAAACTTATATTTTAAAAAAAAATTAAAAACCATCTTTAAATACCAGTTTGTCTAGCTTTTTTTGTACAGAGTAAATTGACAAAATAATATGGACATACAATACAAAGAAACAAAAAGTTACCGTACGGAATAAAATAATAAATTCATACATATCATTATGTAATGATTAAGTTTTATTCCACTCAATTTCAAATCAAAATATTAACGTCAAATATAATGAAGGCAGTACGTATAAGTCAATTCAAAAACATTTATACATAAAAACATATACGTGTCTAAAAGTCAATTTAAACTTGAACATTGATTGTTGTGTTTAAATTCCTTTCAAGAATGTTTTAATACACAGACGCGAACTCTGCTTAGATTCTACGTAAAACAAAAATTAAAAAGCAATCGACAGCCTAGTAAAATCAAAAATCATATGCGAACGAGAGAAAAAAAATGTGTTTTTACATACATGTATCTGTATACACTAACAATAATTTTCAAATCTGATTTTATAAGTTAGCAATTTGAATTTGCATGTTAGATAGCTATTAAACCGAAATTAAAGAAAGTTTCAATAAGATAAATGTAAATATACTTTTGTTGCTAATGAAAGAGTAATTGTTTGCAAACAAATGTTTGCATAAACTTGTTCAGAGTTGGTTTTTTTTTATTTCCATCTATATAAATTTGCAGTTTGTATTTAAGTTGACAATAATAGAAGTCTAAATATGTAGCCAATTTATAAAAATGGAAAAAATACATTGATATTCATATTTTGTTTGAAACGAATCATATGATTAAATGCTAGTAACCAAGAATTGCATCTCATTAAAATAATGGGAAGTTATATTCATGAAGATTATCGAAATATAATCAAATAATAAACAGTTTTGTTAAATGCTACTAAGAAAGCGTTTTTGAAGGTTTGACAAAAAAAACACTTTTATTTAGGTGAATATCAAGTATTAAAACATTTTGACAGATATGAATCAACATGTCTTTTACCTCTGCAAAAGAACAAAATTGCAGCTCATTTTCTAAATAAACTCAATTGAATTATCAAAATAAAGTCATTTAATGTTTTATAAATATAATAGATTAGTTTCATACTAATAAATGTAGTGTACCCATTTTAATATTTGTCTCTCAGTCTTTTTATTACTGTAACATAATGTATACACAAGTGTTGACCCTATACTGTTAAAATGTATTCACAAAATGGTACGTAGACCTAAAACCTTTGACAATGCTTGATAAAATAATTTTTCAGAAATAAGAGAGAGAGAGAGAGAGAAAGAGAGAGAAAGAGAGAGAGAGAGAGAGAGAGAGAGAGAGAGAGAGAGAGAGAGAGAGAGAGAGAGAGAATTTACTGTATCTTATATATCTTACGTATATCTAGTCGTTGATAGGTACGGAGAAATCTTGGAGTTCTAATTGGATGATCACCAGCTCCGTCTTGCTTCATTAACCTGTAATGGTGGAGTTGCGAAAGGATAATCCCCAACGCCGAAGCAATGGATGGCTGAAAAATAAAAATAAAACGCCCCACAGAAAGAACTATATTAGTATCTGCTTTTGAAGAACAATAGAGCCTATGTTCCTACACTGTAACAGTGTATGTACGCCCATGTAAGCCCGATCATGTAAGCCCGATAGTTTTTTTTTATTCATTATCGACACCAATCTGTATTAGAGTTATATGTAGATGCTTAATCGGTGAACATTTATTGTCTAATGTAGATTCTGAAAAACACCTAAATCATAATGTATGGATCACTTGACCTGCTGATCACTTTCCGGTTTTTTGTTGTTGTTTTGTTGTTGTTGTTTTTTTTTGTTGTTGTTTTTTATTTTGTTACTATTGTGTTCCTATACTAGGTTTTCAATAAATTTTTCAATTTTGTAAAACAAAGCTTCTTTGAATCCTTAACTACATGTAACTAATAATTTATTTCTCAATCTGTTTTACAGTTCAACTTCAAAATAATTGTTGATTTGTTAAGTGTTTTGGAGATAATTCACTTATTTTATATTTTTTAACTTCAATTAATTGATATAAATACATTGTAAATAGAATAACTGTTTTACTGAAATGTTTAGAATACCTGAATCACTTGGTTATAATGCAGTACACAGAACGTCTGTCCGTTTTTATTTAACCATGCAGTACCGTAAATGTTTTATATAAAATAGGGGCATTGTCTAGTCCGCTACAAGTGTACACCTTTTGTTATTATCGATATCCTGTCGTTGTAGTCAATATTATTTGTATTATTTCTTATTTTGCAATGAAATACCCATAATCAGCGCTTTGATATTGATCTGATTTATTGATTTATAAATTTTTGTTTGGTTTATAAAACTTTTTATCTGTTGATATTTAGGCATACAAAGATACGTTTTCGCAGCATGAAAAGCCTGTAATTTTGATACTAGAAATTTAAAACCCTATTTTCGTTTATACGTTGTAACACCTCATTGTAATATGCTGAATTGCTGCTTTAAAACTGCATATTTTAATTGATAATTGTATTAATTATGTATATTTCATTTTTTTTTGGTTGTGTTTATCAGTAGCTATTTTAAAAAAATCTATAAACTATATATATAAACCATAAATTGCGATTTTGCAACCACCCTTTTATTCCTCTGAGCATGCATGTATATGGGCCGTGGCAACAAACAAATAATTTATATAGTAGATTTTATAACAATTGCGTTGAAATTACATACCACCAAAGAGATTTTTGATTAGGTTCAACACAGATATTTCAGAGAAAGATAATGGCTGAATTTTCGAAATTTTAATTGTCCACAATAATGTGCTGTTAAGGTAATTCTTATAATGTAATTTTAAACTTTACCATGAGTCAGATCAAAACTAATCGTTAAATTTTATTAAAAGAAAGGTTTCTATAGAAAAATGTAGCAGAGTGACTTTGCTTCAATTTGATCATCCATATAGTTTTTCCCACCACAGTAATATAATTTCACAATGAAAATTCTCGACATGAAAAATTAAGCTTATGTTGCTTTAAGTGCAATCTAAAATTGTAATATTTTGAATGCTTTATGTTTTTCTTAACTTTTACTTAGTTCTTACTTTTGTTATAACTTATAATTATTTTTATTAATACATAAGATAACTAAATTGACATTCCTTTTTTTTTTATTGGTTGACCATTCAAAAATGTGAGTAAATACAGAAGTATATGTATATATGTTGCATTGTCAAATTTAAACATATTTTGTGTGTATTAGTATCTGCGCCAAAACAAAAAAATTGACATGACACAGACCATTGGTCAGTTGTTCATCAACTGTTAGTTTATAACTAACACCAGGTTAAATGAATCGTAAAGCATGTAATTAACAAAACGAAGAGTTGACCGGAAGTTCTCGCGAGACCATAACTCACTGCCCAATCAGCGACGCGATAAGAAATCAGTGTCGCGTGCCTGCGAGGGTTCCGTTTTATCGTCCTCGGTGGCAGACTGGGTTATGTAAGGGACGTTCAAGATGGTTGTCTCTCCGATAACATGATTGAAATGTGGATAAAACACAACATGACACCTGATTAGAGAGTGATTTAAAGCTTCAGAGTCCGGCATTTGTACAGGTAGAAAGTTCAATGGCCTAATTTGTTTTCTTTTAAAAAAAATTACTACTAATATTTTGTTCCCAGACCCATGTTCTAAGTGTTTGAACGGTTAAGTAATGATTTTGATATCTCGCATCCATGGTCGTTCAAACTTGGGGGATTTATATGCCACGCTTTGCTAATCTGTAAGAGTCGGTTGGATATGGTCCAGTTCATCTGGAGAGAGGAAAGACATAAAAATGTCAGTGTTGTACCTATTCTTTACAACCACCTCGGTCAATCCATCTCCCAAGAAGACAAAAAGTGTGTTCGAAAGAGGACCCTGGTGCATAGAACTTTAAAGTAAATCCGGAAAGAACGACGTTGAAAAAAGAAACAAAGTTCATATAGATGCACACAAAACAATTTCTACTGTATTATACTACATGTATTTTATCATTTATTTAACAGAAAATATAAATAAATAACAGTTATATATCGGATATGTATAACGTCGAACGCCTAATCAGTTCATGTTATCGTCCAATATCATGTATGTAACAAGGCAATCTTCCCACGCAATTAGCATAAACTTAAGGTTAAAAAGGCAAAGTACTGGTTCCTTTCCTTATTTTTCCAGTGCACTAATTTGATGTTTGTGAGAGGGAAATTTGTTCAGCGCTGGAGGTAGTTTTTATTACCAATAAAACGAATTAATGCGCACTACCACCTTGTCCCTTTTCGCCCCCCAAATCATAAAAAGCCATGTGTTTTTTACATGCCAAAGTTTTCTCCCAAGCAAGAGTAGAGAGGTCCCAATGTTTTAGCATTAAATATTTTTAATGAAATACTGGTTAATCTGTTTTATCTATTCTTGAATTATAATTTTTGATAAATGGATTTTTTTTTAGTTCAGTCGGATATCAATTTTTTTTATCAGCTATAAAAAGGAAAGTAAAACTTACAGTGAGAAAAAGTTTTTTCATGGACACAGCTAACATAATGAATAGTAACATTTTAAAAATGTGAACTGTGCATTGCCTCCATGGGAAAATATATTTGAATGAATATTTCATACATCATTTATAATTAAAATGAATTTTGGGCAACAAATCATGACATTCTAATAATAAGTGAGACAATCGCTCTTTGATATCTTTCTGGTCGCCCATGTCTGCAGTATTATAAAGCGATTGCAGAGAAAAATGTGCATATTTTGCTGCACAGATCGAGAACCCAAACTTAAAATAGCTGAATGAAATGGTTATTTATGCTGCCGCTTTTAAAATACCCTCGCCCAAGATTCATTCACTGTAGGTCAAAGGATATCGAGCATTGTCACGAAATGACACGAGAATGAACGAGATTTCAGGCGGAACAAGGAATATGTCTTTGATAACGTACACAAAATGGCACTCACAGATCTGACGACTTCATTGTGAATTCTGCTCTTGTTATCGTTTCATGTCTATCTCCCCTGGACACTAATTTCCTATATTATACAGCAAATGAGTGATGTTTCCATAAACACAGAAATAAAGAGGCGATTTTGATGGTGTTTTTCTCTGTGAGTTTGTTTTCTTCTCGGGAAGAGTTTTTGCTAAAAGACATAGCCGGCGACACTCTGTCTGTGGGTATCAAATGTCTGTAGAAATAAGAGGAAGGTACTTGGGCGGTCGCAGCTTCATTGAGGCCCCTAGAATAAACTTAAGCAAATGATTTACATTAAAGAGGTAATACTATACTGAGCGGGCGCATTAACTCATGTTTAAGTGATGACATTCCGCGCCAATTGGCAATTAAGTCACGTGATACTAGAAAATAGGAAGCACTTACTGAGAACTTTTTTTTTCATTGGAATAATAAATTGAAAAACTGTACCAATTTCTTGAAGCAAATGCTTTATAATGTTGCCGAATGTGCGTGGAGCCATCGTAAATACTCGAGAATCTAGAACTAGACTTTCGCTGCCTGATGGGATGTCAACCATGTCGGAATGATTAACCCGTAGCATCCACTGATTACTCCAATAAGTCGGGGGTACTCGGGCCAGATAAACAGGATGATAAATTTGGAGGGATGGTGTCACGATAGAAGAACTCTCTCGTGTTTTACATGCTGTAATTATACGGACAGCATTTTAAGCCACTGCTAATCAGCGATATTACGTCAACATTTGCCACAGAAAGAACATTGAAAAGTCAAATGAACTTTCTTAACCCCTGAACGAACAAATATAACAAATACAATAGACGAATGTTCATGCATTGGCATGAAATGTTCAGTCTGTGAAATCCCATACTTTTGCTCTACTAGTATTCCATTTTCTTCAAGCAAAGCCGCTGTACGTTGTAGTTTGCAATGTTCCTTTGTTTCAGCGATTATAGATCATATAGAGAACACAATGCTCTGAACTGTTGCTTTCACGTCTGTATCAGCAGTATGTCTATATCGTTAAAGAACCACGTTGCTTTCAGAAGAAGCTTTCTTGACTTGGTCCCCCCAGAATTTCCTACAACTCCGTGTATCTTCACCATGCGCCATTACAGTGTTGATATCGGCGTGTAGGACTTATCGTCTTTTTTAATTCTTGTAAATTACTAGTTCCGTCAAGGTTTGACTCCTAGCTGGAGGGGATCCAAAGGAATTATGGGGAGTGCATTGCTCAATTATCCCCTCGTTGTCTTAAGCGGCCGGTTTTCCCGTCGTTTGTAGTATACTCTGTTTTACTGCATTGTATATCTATCTGTTGTTTTGTTGTATTTTGTCTTCAGATAGCCCTTTTCTCTAATTTTATGACAACTTTTATCTTCTTTAGTTCTCTGAAGCTAGTGTTATAAACATTGTAGTATTTCTTGATTTTATTTCTTTCTGTGTATGAATTGTTTATGTGCAGAATACTTTTGTTCAACGTTTGTACTGAAGCAGTTATTTGGCCGTTTCTTTGTTAAGTGCCGTTGTAGCTGACTTGAATGTATAATACTATAGATGTTCTGCGTACAACCGTATCATTTTCACAACCACCCCCCCCCCCTCAAATACAAGACTGCTTAGATAATCTTCTTAATGGTAATGTTGTAGCTGACATGCCTAATAACTATTAAATAGAATCATTTCCCCGCTTGGATTCTGTAATCGATATATTTATTAAAACGTATTTATCCTGTATGTGGTCTCCGATTTTATACAACATAATTATTTTGCGTTTAGAAGCAGGAAGTCATCCCGTCATTAACATCATTGTTCATAATTGTATCAGCTTTGGAAAAACAAAAAAAAGCCATCATTTAAACCAATCTTCTCCCCGGGACTCCTATGTCTTCAATGGCCGTCATTTTCTGATGCCCACCACCAAAACGGGCAACTCACGGGCAGTTCTGGGCGAGTCGCGCGCGGAATGGGGAGACATTGGCGCCGAATCAGCGTTCTAGAGAATAGAATTAATCAAACCTCTATTTAGGAATACAATTTTCCATTACTTTCAATTAACAATACCAGGTTTAATTCCGCATCGCTCGCGTGTTAATGGCAGTTATGCAGAATTCTGATTGGCTTTATGATAGACACACGGGGATGTGGTGAAATACTCCGGTGAAGCCTCCACATAAATTTCCTCCTACAGTGCGTACAATATGGTTCACATGTTACTCGTGTAAACATTTTAACGCATCTTAAATAGGAGCTCTTGTAGTTTGTTTAGAACCGCGGAGACAATAAATTGTTTTGCGCTTGATATTTTTAAAGAAATATTCGGTCAAGTAGTAAGAATTTTTACAATATTTAGAAGAAAAAAATTAAATGTATATTTCCGACAGTTTTTTCTCACAATAAACGAAATTACCAATTCATGAGAAATTGATTAAATACTAATCTGTTGACACTAAGGTAAAAAAATCCTGAATAGCCAGCAGATATTGTTTTATTCCAATTATTACGAGAGAGATCATCAGATAGGGCCTTGTTCCGGCGCGTTATCTTCCCAGTATTATTGCCCTGCCTACTCCGAATGACAAACGTCCCCGGTAGGTTTTAGGTGAGCGAGAGACTTGCTGATAAACCCTCATATTTGTCGCATTAGGTGTATCCTTGGGAATGTGGAAATACATTGCTAAGATGTTTGGTAATAACTAAACACGTGATCTAAATCAGCTCAGTTAGTATACTCATGTGTATATAGTTCTTTTTTTTCATTTTTGTCTTGTCGTATAAAATAATTCGACGATGATTAATACCGCTACGAAATTTATTTATATTCCAAGAATCATACACCAAATATCTATTTATTTGATAATAAGCTGAACCAAATCTCTCGTATTTCATCATGGAATCTTTCATTTTGCAATCCACGATACCTTTAAAAAGCCTTAATTCAAAGATCTCAAGCGACATTGATACTCCATTTTCACTCAGTGTTAAATCTTCATCCAATCATAAATGGTTCTGTAATGTATATACTGCAGTGTAGAATTACATATCTAGTTATGTATCTAGCAATGCTTACTCCACACGAAGCACTAGTATCATTTAATGATATGGTAAACCCAAAGGTAGAAAATCTTCTTCAGTGTTACTTTTCAATCACCAGATTTACTGCATCGGTTTTTTTTTCTACGAATTGATTGAAACTGATTACACTTTTAAACAAAATTGTAAAGTAAACCAGATATTGGATTTTAACACTCGATCCCTTTTCTTTCGTCATAGATACAAAGCAACTTAAGTGAGAGATTGGTTGGTGAAATGTTTCCTTTGAGTGAGATTTTCATTTGAAATGACAACTACTGTCGTCTTGGAGAGAAGTTGGTTTACAGTTCTCTCTCTCTCTCTCTCTCTCTCTCTCTCTCTCTCTCTCTCTCTCTCTCGTTTCATTTCGTTTCATTTACCGATATGCACATTTTTGTGGAAAACAAAACTTCGTTATAGAAGTCAAATACCAGTGTAATTGTTTGAAGTTTATGCAATGGAAAAAGGTATTATATCGAGTTTTCGATGTATGTTCTAGAAATTAATTATATTATTTTCCAATAATCAAATTTAGATTTTCGCATAACATATGTACACGATCAAATTTCTCAGAAGTCAGCGTTTTGTTCAGGGCACCTGTATGACACTTAGACAACCACAATATAATGTTTTTCAATCATCTGTACCTACTTTGATTTAATAAAGAAATATTAAAAAAAAATAATATTGAATAAAGTTTCAAGATAATGTCGGCGATCGCGAGAAGCGTTGGTTTAGGTTGGAGACCTTACATTGGTGTTTCCGGAAAATCATGATTAGACTTTAAGCTTCAAATGTTTTTTAGTTATTAATCTCTTAAAGTACTAGCAAAAACCATTTGTATCGAATAATTCTTTATAATGCAGAGCAAAAGCGGCCTTTCTAACCAAAACATTATGAAAAGATATCACGCAAGGATGCAATATAGAAATGAAGGATAATCTAAACAAATTTAATGATGATAAAATGAACAAAAATACAGAACCTTTGTGTCGGTTCGTTGAATTCAACAGCCAATATCTGTTTCATCTGTATTCATTTAAAGATTCTTACACATCAATGAAGGAAAATTCTGTTGTGAATTAGTGTATAATTTCTAACACAATGCGAACTATTTGTTGGTTTACATTCATGTCCATTGCGCAACGAATGCTATTATCCAACATCTTGGAACAATAGTTCAATTATTGTCAAATTAAAGACCAACCGACTTTTGCCGTCTTAGAATTATATAGTACTAGACGGTGTATATATATATATATATATATATATATATATATATATATATATATATATATATATATATATATATATATATATATATATATACACTATCATTTTAAAGTGTTTATTAATCTGATTTATATTCGTAAATGAAAACAACGACCCCAACCATACAGTAACTAAAGGCCTAGTTTTTAGTTTTAAAATAGATAATATGTATTTGTTTTATTACGGCATCAAGAATTAAAATCTATCTCCCAATGTTTACTTTTAATAGCAATTTGTCTCTTGTTTTTGGCTAGACGGTATTTGAGGAAAAATAAATATAAAACAGAATTCAAAGAACCAACATATGCATCGACCAAAATCAGCAAAAACATTAAAGCATACTGCTTATTTCTTAACCATTTTGCATTGCTTTTTACTACAGTATAAACTGTTAGGGAAAACTGAAGCATTGTTTAAAGTTGAAAATTACAGTTCTCGAAAAATTAAAAAAAATAACTTAAAAATTTGAACAATTTAGCATGTTCAGAAACCGGTATCATATCCCTAATTTTGACAAGTTACGACATCGTTTGATATGATATACCAGTATATATGGTCTAGTTATCTTTTTAATAACTTTTATAATAAGATTACGATTCGAAATTTTAATAAGATAATTAACTATCAACATCGTAATTGTTCTTATGATAAAAATTTCAAATCATTCAAAGAGAACCATACATGTTACTAAAGTTTTGTTCTATATCAAACGTTTTTTCTTTTTGAAGTAAAAATATTGTCCATATAGAGAAAAACTGTAAAAAAAAATTGTGAAAACGAAAAAAAAACCTACATGTAGGCCAATAACTAACGTAGTTTATCTCTTATTGTGGGGTAAATTTCAATATATAAAATAAACTACTACTACATATTGTTTATTGAATAAGAATTTCATTGCCTTTCTTTTACACTGGAAATGAAGAGCCCATTCACATAAATTTGGACTTTGTTATTCAGTGTGGGTTTTTCTGCGGTGGGGAACCGGCTTCAGGCAGGATTGCTGTGCACTTTGTGACTGTACCGAGAGTAACCCCGGAAAACGTTCGCTGATATAATGGAAATTATCATTCAATTAAGAAACTGGTGCCTGTATTCGTGAACCCACAAAAGGGTTCACTGCCACCCAATTCCGCTTCATCAGATCGGATATTCCTTTTTAACTTGGTTTACATCTCTTTTGGTTTTAAATCTGATATTCTTTAATAAATTTGAAGCGTGACTCCGGCGAAGAGGTTAAGAAATGAATAGGTCTATAAAGGCTTGAAAAATTATACTACTATACTCATTAATGCTGCTCTTCTCTGTTTCAAACGCTATTTATTATAAGGTCTCGGAAGGAGGTAAAAAAAAGTTTGGATACTTTGTTTCTACAAGCTAGAAAGTTTTTGGATGTTATAAACTGCAAGAATGTGAGCCTTTTGATTAATACAAGAAGAAACAAAATTATTATCATTATTCCAAAAGTACCATATGGTTTTTGATTTTAAATGCTGTAAAACAAGTTGTTTCGCATTAAAACAGTAAACAGCAAAACTATTTCATTATCAGAAAAAAATATAAAGATATTTGATAAACAGGGCAAATAATACGCATTCGAAAAACTATAAAACTTAGGAAAAATTACGATAGAGAGCTTTGGCTGTGGTTAAACTCCGACGTAGAGGGCTTATATTTTGGAGAGCTAGAAGTTCAACAACAATCACTTTTCTTTACTAACTGTAATAAGTTTCAATTACATCTCCGCATGAGTATAATGCAGTGTTAGTAGTATTCACCCAAGATTTTATGAATGAAACCTAAAAAATCCACAACTCTAACATTTATATTTCCTTACGAATGTCAACACTGTCAGGATTTGAGGCCTTATCGTTATAAGCTCGGCGCCATCGTGCTGCGATTTCAAATTAAGCTCAGTTTTACAATGTTGAGCAAGGTTAAAAATCGAACGAATTTTTATCTTTTTATCTCTGTCAAATTTTGGTCGACAACATTATTTCGCAAAAAATAGATCAGTTTGTCGGTGGGTGTAGTGGTTGGTTATTGCCCAGTCCATGTCAGGGGGGTACGGACAACACAGTTGAGACTACACGCAGCGCTTATTGTTTTACAGATACCGATACGCTCAAAATTATCAGCAATTATGACGAAATCTATTAGACGTGTATACTTAAACGAATAATTCGACCTCCTTTGCTTTAGGTAAGGCTGAGCTTTTAAAATTAAATTGACCGATATTTTTTATCTTTGCTTCAAGAAAATGAAGAAAATATTTAAAAGAGAGATAAACGTCCGTAAAAATTGCACTTCGTTCTTTTCATTATGTTTGACAATCGAACAGTAGAGAGTTAAACGAAAAACTGAATATGTCTTCAGTGTAGAGAATTATGACATAAAGATATAGTAGGGTTCTGACAACTGGGAAGATTATTTCCGCTTAAGATGTGATATACGGGCAGACAGATGCATGCTCCATCTCTATTATCTAAGGATGATATACTATAAGCTAAGAAGTCTGCTACTGATTTAGAGGTCTGAATCTAGATACGCATCGCTTACATGTACATAATATTACAATTGTGGATTAACATAGATTATCACACTGTGTACATTTACTCATTCGTAGCATTTTATATGTGCAATATTTATGTAAATACAAAAATGTAAATCTATAACAGTTTGTACTTGTAATATTTATCTCATTTTCTTGAGTTAATGTTGTAAAGTGCAGATAAACTTTCTGTCATTATTCGCAGAATTATTTTCAAAACAGTGGCATCTTTAAAATATATTTATTTATATATTTACGTTTGTCAAAGAAATAACAAAATTGTAGTGATATGCATATCACTGGGATAATGAATGGTCCATTATATGCGATTCACACATGCTATGTTGAAGAAAGCTATTACGTAATGATTTGGTTTGCGCAACGCCAGCAGCTAGTCAAGATAAACCGTTTCCAAACACTTGCTACATTTATTTACTCTTTTCACTTAACTTTAAATGAAATAAATACCAGTATCTCTTTGCACTACTCTCTCTTGTTAACTTGCTTTTTTGTAAATTTATCCCATTTACAGTGGAAACTTGCCTTGATGGTATCTAGACTTTTCGAACCTTGTAACGAGGGGATGAAGATACATTAGGGAATTGATCACGAAAAAAGTGAGTCTCGGGCAGTCCCAATTTTTCTACGTCAGGCTAATTCGCTTTAGCAGAAATCTAACGATAGCCATATGCGTATTAATTCAATAAAGAAAATACGAAACCATGGCAATATCCCAATTGATAGTCATGCTTGGGGAATTAGATTGTTTCTCCTTTCGAATTACGAGCCCGATCAATACAATTATTCGTGTATACAACTGTCTGAATGATCCAGGAATTGGTGACGTCGGCTGCACAACCAATCAAAATATGACAGCGTTGATCTTTAATTAACCACTCTTGTTTTATAATTAACACATAACGGCAATATGGTGACAATAAATGCGCCAAGAATCACAAGACAAACCCGGTAGTTCAGTATAAGCTCGGCTTGTTTATTGAGTTCCTACACTCCTCCCATACAATTAGTTAACGAGTTCGACATACAGTGCACTTGAGTAAAAAAAAAAAACCCATCTAGTTTTCTTCATTTCAAAGAAAACTAAACTGAACACAAAAAACAAGAGTCTTCTCATTATCCGAAATGTTACAATTGATTTTGCCAACATTTGCCAACAAAATGTCATAAAAGAATGTTGTAGGAAAATGAGTATACCATTTAGCCTTCCGGAGTCATTTGAAATGATAAGATAAAATTAGGTAGCATGTAGTCATTGCAATGTGCACTGTTCGGGGCATCAAGTTTGCCATTGAATTTTAATCAAATTGATGGAAGTCATTAAAAGAAATGAAAACATATCTTTTCAGACACTGGAAGAATCCAACTCGCAGACATTCTGCTTGTTTCCCTGCTTAAGAGGGCCGCTGCAGTTTTAGAATGTTCTCTTGACATGACTGAATTTGATCACAGCATTCGGTTCTCAGACACCAGACTCTGAAACAGTATCGCACGGATCACTGATGCGCATGCGCATCACTGCACTTCTTCCGGTTTCCAGAAGTTCTGTCCACCCTGTTTTCTTTTTCTCGTTTTCTCGTCAGTTTTTAAGTTCAGACGCCCAAACGTGCTGCGGCCACCCTGTTCGTCCTTTCGATTTTTTATCATTGTTTGTGACCGGGCTGGTAGACTCTGAACTTGAATTATCGGAGACGACCTGTAAACAAAAGAAGGTCTAATTAGAAAAAAATCACGATAAGTTGACATACACTGAAAATGTATACGACATAAAAATCAGTTTGGGTAAGTGAGGATGTTGTGTCAAACGTTCCTATCATTATATCACACTTACAGCCGTCATTTTAATTTTTATAATGCTTTCTTTATCTCGCTTATCGACTATTAAGGAGCAACAATGTTTCTAATTGACTTGTGCCATACAGGTGCCTTCTTTAGCGTTTCTTTGACCCGACTTCACTTCTTGGGTGATCCAAATTCTTCCATTATAAGGCAGTTGATAAACAATGACCATATACTTTGCTTATCGTTATTTAGAAGACTTAGAATAAATAAGGATTTTCTTCTCTCTCTCTCTCTCTTTTTTTTTCAAAACGTGTTCGAATGCAAAACTTTAACACACACGATTCTACTGAGCATATTTTGTTAAATTGTAAAGGTTTTACTCATTTTACTCATTTTCATAACATGAAATATCTATTTTGGCATTGAATCTCTAAAAAAACAATAAATATTGTTTCTTTCCTATCGAAGAGAAAATCAAAGAGAACCCAATTTTTTCATTTAAAATTTCATTATTCTATATTAATTAAAAGGTTACGCGTATCTTGGAAATAATTTTTAAAAGTTTGTAATACTTTGCATCAAGAAACACAAACAAATGATAAATGTCTTCAATTCTTGCAAATTTTTTTTACAAAAAAGAAGAATCCTGTACGGGGTTAATAACTGATAAAAGGGGAAAATAGGCTGTAATACAATGTTGATGTAGTAAAAAATTTCTACTACTAGAGTTATCGCTGTCGTCAATTTTATTGATAACCGTAAAAATTGCAAGCTTTAAAATATTGACTCCCATCTACACAGTCTTGGCTGGTGGTCCTATAAGCTCCATTTATTAGCTTTCTTTAGACTTCGAGGTGTTCGAAACATTTTTTGAAGATCATATCTGTTGTTTTGACAGACTTTTAATTATTTCTTCAACTGAGCAAGGTTTTAACGCCGAAAATAAAAGTCGTCAATGAATGACGAAACCCTGGCTGTTCGAAGATTTCTCAGAGATCTTTGACTATATGACATTTTATTTTGCATTAAGAAAAAATGAAGACAAGAATGGCATGAAATTGTGTAAGTTTAAAACGATAAAATTTTCACATACATCAATCATTTTTTCCTATCAAAATGTTTACCCTTTATCTGAACAATTGTTTTACCAGGCAAAGATTAGTTTCTCATTTAGACAAGACATGTCGAAATTCCAAAAGACGGAGTAACACAGCGGGCACTTTGCTGATATCCCTACGCCAAGTCTGATAACGCCCATATTAATGTTCAGTAAAAATTATTGAAACTTGCATGAAGATGACCTCGACAGTATTCAGGCAAGTGGACTTAAAAGTTAAAGTTCATTCAATAATAGCGTTGCTGTTAGTAAAACTGGTGGGAGTTTTAATTGTGAGGTTTTAAGTTTTAGTTGCGGCGTTCCGTTCCGGTTCTTTTTTTTCTGTCCCCAATTTTTTAGTGGCGGTAAAGCACTACCGCTCACTTACAATTTCATGCAGGTGTGATAATTTTCGTATCAGTATATCCGTATCTCCTGTCCGATTCTACGGTTATGCAACTTCTAATTACTTTATCAGCCGCCGAAACCAAAAGACTGTCGCGGATGGGCAACCGACGTGTCAGATTCAACCTCGAAAGATGAGTTCGATTCGTTGAAGACCTCCGCGAAGATTTTTATGCAAGAAAAGATAATTCATACTAAGGTCAAATTCGTGACTTTCTATTTTTCAAAGCCTTCATTCATGTAACCCAGATTTAACCATTTCGTCTTATCTAAATCATATACACAGAGTTGTTGTTCGTAGAATTTTAACTTTTCATTCAGAGCTTAATCTTTTTTGAAGCTGAATTATCTACGTGTAAAATTGTGATGTATTCTATTTGTGGCCTTGGGGCGCAGGTGTTGAAAAGACCTTGAAATTGGTACGGTAAATTTACTTTAAATAATTTTTGTGAAGTATAATTTAAGAAACTTAAGGATAATATTCATATTCCTGTTTAGGCTGTAGGTTACTGGAGCACGACAACTTCTTGGCCCACATAAAGAACAGATGGGCAGGAATCTGTCAGAGAAATAGTAGTTTGTTGTATTCCCCTAACAAGTCCTCATCGAACCTAACTCGTAAATATATCGATGCCAATAAAGGGACTATCCATGTCACGGAAAGCCCGAATTCCAACCCAACTCGTAAAAAGATAACGGCAATTAACGTAATTCAAATTGATACATGTTAATTTCTGGGGAATTTCTGAAATAAAGAAAAATTGAATAGGATGAGCAATTCAGCGGTAATCGAATTAAGTTATGATTTGCCGGAGGATAAATTTGATGCATGGAGAAGCGCCGTCGATGGAAGTCAACAAGCATCCAGCAGGGAGCGATTATTGCGGGACTAATCACGCGATCGGCCGCGGCTACCCGTCCATCACACGCACCATCTTCTTAAAGGCAGCGTGTACGCCAGAGACGAATAACAATCCTAATTTCTTGATTTAGAATTAATTTAGCTGTTTCGCCACTGTTGTCCTTGTTTTAATTGTGAGTCTTAAAACCATGAAACGTGTTTCACATTTCTATGAACAGGTATATCAAAGCGGCATTGATAGAAATCTTGAAATAATAAACATATTTACGATAACCGTACAATGTCAACAAAAGGCGGTGCTGTGATATATAATGGTAATATTGAGTAACCGTGGTGCATGCATATGGCCATCATACCCCAAGGTGTTTTTTTTTCAAACGCTCTATAGACCTTGATCATTACCGGAACTTGACTTTCATAGTACCGGTAATGGAATCCGCTTCCCATGTCCAGTATTATCTTTGCCGATGATACGGTAATTATATGATCTTATTATCTAATTATCTCAAGAGTTTCTTAACTATGCAATGAGTTGAGATAAAGTGTTTCGAATATTGGCCGTTTAACCGTGATGAACGCCGGGGTTTTCCATTTGGTTTTCATGTTTCTAAGTGTTTTATGTCCAAACTACTTCAGATTTTACAACTTTTTTATTTTGTAAATTCACAAACGAGCACATAAATAAGTTTGACAACCAAAATTTATGAAGCTGTATTTGTAAATAAAATAAATTAATATAAATACTCATTTCTTTTATGACATTTCTTGCCCCAATGATATAATATCAATTCATAATCAACCGTACCAGTACATGTATATTTAAAAAGTTTAAGAGAGCTGGATAGTCGTGGTCATTTTGAGACAATATCAATCTCCTTTAAAAGAAGAGCTCTGTATAAAGATATAAGAAAGTGTTCAAAATTTTTAAAGCTATAATATTACATGTACTAAATAATAGTTTATGGCCAAAAAAATCTCATATAAAATTTTAAGATGGACCTGATGGGTAATTTGCTGACCATCCAGCTACATAAATGTTGCTAAATAAAAAGATTTATTTTAATAAGATTCAATAAATGTTTTATCTGACGAAAAATGAGAAGCAATGCAATTGATTTTATCAATGCTTATCAATTTTCAAAATCTAGAGAAGATATATTCAAGATTTGATTTCCCCTCAATTTAATTTTATATACACACATGTACATGTACTTATAAAATGATTAATATGATGTTTAAGGCTTTGAAATAATATAAATTTTACCCTTATTCTCTTTTTCTAAATATTTACTGGCTTATATCATAACCATTTTATCATTTTGAGTTTGCATTTTATAATAAATGTTCGAAAAATTATACATAATGAATTCGGAATGACATTCATTTAAGAAATTTTCAAAATTCGCCTTGTTTTAGTTTCAGTAACAAAATAATAAGATATGTTTTTTCTGACATATGCAGTTCATTTGAAAGTCTCAACATTTTCTTTGTTTCTTTTCTTCTATATAGTGGTTCGAGATCAGCGAGACAGAGGGAAAGAACGAAATGAGTAGGAACCGTCAGTTTTGTCTGGACCAGAGTGAGGGATATCAATCATACTGGGGTATTATATAGCTTAGCAAACTCTCACAGACAGTTATGATTCCTGCTTACATACTTATCCTCTCCATTAGACCCGGCTTAGAGCTTATTTGATCTCAAAACGGAAGGGGATCGCAGACGGAACAAGCTCCATTACATTTGGCCCAAATCAAGTCGAGGTGATTAGGGTTTAAAATGACATTTAAAATATAAAAGTCGTACGTTAAAGGAACTAATTAGTTTTTTTTAAACAATACTATTTTTTTTTAAATGGGTTAATCTTCGATTGTGATATTGTCATTTTGTATATTTTAAATTTACTGAAGTTGTCATACTGTAAATTTTGTACTTGCACCCACTGAGTAAATATGACCATATTGTGTATTCTGAACATCAAAACTTTTCGTATTTAATAGATATCATCATGGCCTATTTAGATTAGATTTCTGGATTTTTAAGCATATAACACACTCAACTTTCCGTACATTACTATGCCTCCAGAACTAACGATGAGTTCCTTCTTAAGATTTTCTTTATGTGCAGTAAATTGCTTTCAAATGTATGCGATAAACTTTGCATTTCTGACGAGTATTTTCAATTAGGCAGATCGTAACTCCACCAGCCCGGGTTTCTCTCCATCAAATAGTGTTCCGACAGGGAAATACAATTTACGGAAATTGAAAACCCCCTCCCTCCCCCTCCCACAACTGCCTCTTGTAATTAGCCGTCTGAAGAGGGAGTTTTATTGCCTTCAAAGTCAATTAGGCCTATTTGAACATCTATATGAATAATATTATTATATATCATTTTAATGTAGAAAATCGTATGTCAATTGCTAAATAAATGAAAAGTTTTTCAGTGGAAGAAATTTGATATGTTTGATATTTGAATGTGATATAACAAGAACGAAATAAGAAATTTAATGTGTATAAATATATTATGATATATCAAGAATAAAACTAATTGGAAAGTTAAGCTCGAAAGTTCACTTTGAAATAAACTATCGTCGAGACTTTTCAAATTCTTTAGCAAAAAATCTTTATGTACTTCTCTTGATTCCTAAATATTCGCTGAATTAAGATTTATTCGAGGGGATTATGATTTCCAAATGCTTGACCGCAAGACAAGTCTCAAGTCTCTCAAAAACTCATTCTAACGGCCACGGGAGGGTAGGGGGTAATTATCAACCCCACAGGACTCTTTTATCTTTCATTTTGACCTCTTAGCGCAAAAATGCTGGAGACCAGACAACAGATTAAACTTGCATAGTTGCTTTTTTAAATAGCACGCGAATAGAAAAGAAATATGTACTCAGTGTATATACACGGTGAAGTTGTTTTTGAGAAAAACGTACATAAAACTTCTGGGGGTTTTTTTCTTGGAAAAGCAAATACCGGTATGTCGACATTTAGTCTGTGCGCGAAATATGATGCTGTATTTTGACATTATGACTACTTCATGAAAATTCTGGTAAATGTGTTTTAATGCCGAATTAATGCTGAAGTTAAAGAAATTTAATGAGAAATATGGGTGCGATACCTTACAGTGGAGTGTAAAGATTGACCACGTGATTGTAACATTACCGAGGGCTAAGTCCGAGTAAGATCTCTTGTTCTGATTGTTCACATTATTCATTAATACATGTTAATTCATCTGTAAATTGTTTCACCTCAATGAATCACCAGAGGGTTAGGAATATCCTAAATTTGTATTTTCCCCCTTTTTTTTTTAATAAATATAAACGATACCCAACTATAAGATTAGCATTAAGATATTTGGTATTGGTTGCGCATTATTAATTCTTCTAGATTTGCCTCTTAGTGACCAATAAAAAACCAAGAATTCCTACACACACACTAATGTAAATACTACAGATAATATCTTAGAATAAGATTTATGAACGACTTAGATTTCATAAAAAATTGTTTTATTTGAGTTCCTGCGGCTTGCGACCAGAGCATTATCTTCATCATTATCACAGACCAGTGCGGGACCTTGCCAAGGTGATTCCTATGTTTTAAAAAATATATTTAGTGAGTTTGCTAAGTTTATTTTTAATCTGTGTATTGCATGAAATGATAAACAAGTTTAGACACACCTAGGCACATCCTTCAAATGATTCATGGTTTACTCTCATGTAAACAAATCTAACTTTTAAATTATTAATGTCCACTCACTAAATTCAAACGATGAAATTGTACAATTTATGGTATATTATAAGTCGTGACGCCCATTTATTTATATATTTTAAGAAATTTTTATTTGATTTAAATGTTTCTTATGAAAATTTCCAAAATCTATTGAATTAATAAACGACATTTTCAAAATGAATTTATGAGGATAAGAAATTGATAATTTGATAAATAAATAACGAATATACCTGTTCCTTCTGTTTCTCTTGTTTTTCTTTTCTTTCATCTTTCTTCTTCGTCAGCTCGGCTTTAAATCCCTTTTCGGTGAGGTTTGGATCGTCTTTAGACAAAACATCCATTAGATATGCTATGTAACTAGTTGCCAGTCGAAGAGTTTTAATTTTGGATAACTTTGTGTCCGATGGCACATTTGGAATACAACCCCTGAGTTGAGCAAAAGCTGTGTTAATACTTTGAGTCCTCCGTCGTTCTTTTTTGTTAGCAGTAGTTCTTCGTTTTAAACACCTGTCGAAATTCTGGTAATAGTGTTCGCCTCCAATGGAATGATATTCTGACGGACTCGGTGTGCACATGCCATAGGACTCCGGAGAAACCGGAATATCCGAGTGATGTCCATTTACTCCATTTAGAACCCAATTCTGAAAATACGTTGCATCGGGACAGTGGTCTGGATAACGCGCCATCTGTTGGTACTGGTAGAAATCGTGGGACATGGGACCAGGGTGAGGAAATCCCGGATGGGAATACCCCCCAACACTCAAACTCATGGCAGCAATCTTGACAAGTTTCTCCCAAGTTTACAAACAAACAGGTTAAATTTGGATAGAATTACAGAGAAACTCTTATAAACGGCCTCGTAGCAAAACTCAGTCTCTTTTTCGAAAACAGAGAGCAAACATCCAGTATAAAACGTGTTTTGCTATCTTCAAACTATTTTGTTTTAAACTTATCATCTGTAATGCGACCTTTATTTACGTCTTGGCAGCGGTTTCGACGTTAAATTAATGTCAGCCAATCGGAGCGCTTGATTGCTTGCAGGGATGATGTTATCTGTAGATTCTCAGCTTCGGCCCCGCCCCCTAGAGACCGAGTGTGTATTTTACCGCGCAATCGAAAGCGAATGAATAGTTACCACAATTTATATAAAACAATATTAGTTTTATTCTTTTCAAGAATTTCTTTTTACTTTATAATTAATTTTGTTTTTCCCCTTTACGTTCGTAATTTAATTGATTAATTCTAGTGAGACTTAATCTATTTTAATTCATACGAAACAATTTTATACATTCGTAATGCGTTTTTTTATTCCCGAAAATTGAATTAAGCTTTCAGTAATAGAAATTGAATAATAATTATTATACACTCTTTTGATATCTAAATAGATTCGATTATCTTTCAAAAATAACTATAGTAAAAAATCTTATAATATTAGTTTGAAAAGAGTTTTTTATTGTGTTGAAAGCATATCAATTTTAAACATAAAATTTGGTTATATCTGAATTAATGTGATAATGTAATGCAAAACTTTTAAAAAACTGTCATCATTCTAAGAATTTTCGAAGAGAAATTAATTGTTTTCCCATGCATTGTGTACTGTTATTTGGAGCCCGCGGTGAGAAGCAGTTAGATATCGCTGCCAAACCGGGGATTTTCTTGTGGATTGTGAATTTCTTTCGGTTCCAAATATTATAGGCGTGACACCGGGTATATTCCGAAATAACTTCCGGTGTGCTGGGTTTCGCGCTGTGTACCGCATCTGACACGTGCTTCCTGAAATGTATACTCATGTACACGGTAGCTGTTTTACACGTGCCGTCACGCGGCTCTGGCTTTTAACCTTTAAATAATTATTTCAGTAAAAAATAGCAAAATTAAAAAAAAAAGAGACGATAATTAAGAATACGTCAGTATATAATAGCTAAACTATCCTTAATTAACGAACAGAGTATTAATCAAGACAGAAAAACCATTTGTCTTTAGTTGCACTTTTTATTACATTTACACGAGAGCGTTGGAAATCTTCATTTATTTCTAAAGAACCATTGAGCAATATGCCAGCACGCGAAATAATGCACAGAAAATTGAATAAGGATATTTTATTAGTATTTGGTAATTAGTTCATAAAATCAAACAAACAAATCATGTAATGAGCATTAAAGATGACACGTCTGTCGTGAAATTTTCGCTCCGCCGCGAGCATATGTCGCGGGACGATAGGCAGCCCCGGGCCCAGATTTTCTCGGGGGACGAATTGCGTCCGTGGATAGATTGCTATGGACGATGGAGTTTTGTTCGATTGCCCGTCTGAAGAGCAATAAATGTTGACATTCGCCTGCCAATACCTAATGAGCCACATCATGAGGACAATTAAAAAGTGGTCACTTGTCCCCAGTCGCCATCAAATTTCAACAAATCATAAATGGCACAATCAAATGTTTTTTGGTTCGGGAATGGAGGGGAGGGGGGGGGGGGGGGGTTCGACGTTTCATTCCTTTGCTTTGAATGTAAATAACCATACCCATATGATTATTTCTGCAAATTTTAAACAGGGTGTAGTACGACTGTGGAGGGCTTGTACGTGCACACGTGCGTGAAGACTGGCGAAATTGTTGAATGGTCAGTAATTATCATGAAGCGGGCGATTAATACAGGAAGGAATCGGTCGTTTACGCTATCAAAGGTATCAATGAGACTGCCAGCTGAGCTTGATATGTAAATCTTGATGTGTTTTGCAAATACTATACGAACAATTACTCAGATGTTCGTATGTTTAAAAACAGATCAATCGCAAGAACTGCGTGAATCCACGTGCATGCTTCTATCTGCAACATCAGCATTGCGCAACCCACTGGTCCAGGATATAATGTTCCTGATCGATTAATAAATAAACACCATACCGCAACTTACTTATTATTCGATAAAAAATACTTCAAAGGAAATTTTGCTTTGCTAAATACTAAAAATAGTATATTGTATAATTTAGATATAATTTCGAGAGAAAAAAAAATCAGCATATACAGTTACTAGCCAAGCGATTAAATGGTAATATTTCGTTGACCAATGGGTTTGGATGTAACAAGTATATAGAGTTGTTTTATATAACATTTTTAAAAAATCGCCCATTTACTAATCTACAGTAAGACTGAAAACGCAAGCGTTTCACTACGAATAAAGCTTCAGATCTGACAGATTTTAGAAATCTCGTTTAATATGTCTCCGGCGATAAGGATTATGGTATAAACACACTGCCATTGATCTTTTGGCGTTTTTAGTTTGGTAATGTAATTAATTGGATATTGCTTTGGGTAGTCGTTCTTGTAAACAATGCCCCGGAAGAGAGCGCTTCTCGTTAGCCACAGTTTCGCGCCAACAAAGCGAAGACGATGGATTTATTCCAAGTTTTACGACACTCGACGTCAAATATTCGGAAGCGGCATCGTTAAGGAACCCTTGTTTATTCTACACACAAACAAATCCTCATATTCAATTTGCCAAAGACAAACGCACATCTGAAAGTACTTCGGTTCCGTTAAATTTATTTCTCTATTATTAAGAATTAAATTAGTTTTGGTGCCAAATTTATTTACATTATTCTTTTACCGTCTAAATTTTTGCAATCGGACCAAGTCGGCGAGTGTCATCTCCATCCGCTAGTTATTGTGGGATAATCACAGAAATATGGAGGAACCTGCATTTGTGTAAATGTTTACAGGAAATGCTAATAACACTTGTTAGGAGGGACACAGGGGTCACTAATATGTACAATCGCAATATACATCGATAATTTTTATTTTACAAGCCAAATAAAATAAATTACAGTAATTATTCACATGACAATTAAATATTCCTTAAAATATTTATTACGACTACCTTTGCAAAAGACAATAATTTTCGTGTCTATATATTTATAAGATTCGTGCAGAATAATTTTTTGGGAATTACATGTATGAGAGAGAGAGAGAGAGAGAGAGAGAGAGAGAGAGAGAGAGAGAGAGAGAGAGAGAGAGAGAGAGAGTCGGTCCATATTGTTGTCTATCAGAAAATCAGACAATTTCTCAGTCCATATTTCACGCCGCGAACAGACTGCTTGTTTGCGGACACCATCTACCCGTGCTTTAACTATCGTAACATCTTCGATTCTAGTACAGTTACATTATCTTGATCTTTCACGCGTCCGCTATTGTAGAAACCATCGGGAGATGTCCAGTTTTAATTTGTTTACAGATGGATAAGATCTTTTCACCAATATGAGACATACGCACGCGTGCTCACCAAACCCCAACGACTGTCCAACGAAAAGTCACAGGAACGAAAAGTATGCAACCCTTAACTATATATCAAAGAAATGTTCTAAAATACATTTATCTACCAATATGACATCTAAAAACCTTTAAAAGGAATATTGCTAATAATGTTTCCACATTTGGTACATGATCAAATTCTATTTAGTCTAAAAACCAGACTGTAAAGAAAAAAATGCAAAGAGTAAACGCCATAAAAATCATTAATAAACAGAGGTATTTGGGTCAGTATTAAATTGATTATGATTCTTCTTTTTTTTTTTTTTTAGCTCTATTAAAAGTGGAAGCAGATTCCTTTGAAATAAGATGAAAGAGATCATTCACCATACCACGTACCTAAATATACGTTATATTTTTATAACAATAAAAACAATGGTTATATAATTAGCGGTACACCGTTAAACGATTGTGCCTATGGGCATGCGCAGGATATGTTTTTGTCGTCATCAGATAACGGAAACCAGTGTGATATCATCAACAAAAACAACATTATACAACGACTATCTAATTTTCCGCATTAATATATACATTGCACAGTGACCCATAAATACACATGTAACATTATCGGTCAGATTTCAACATGAAAGAGAACGACTTCGTGAACTTATTTTAACACTATGACAACTTTTGTATTGTTGTTTTACTCCAGCCTTATGCTATTTAGAACACAAACATGTTTATTAGATTTATTTACTACGCTAGATGGACAGTTTTTGGCCACTTAAATTGACGAAAAGAATAGTGGAAATTACTTAATGTGAAAAAATATCAAGTGTACTTTCGAAATATCCTTGAGAATATAGGAATCTGCGACATCCATGAACAAATTTTATTCGACCTTTAAGAATTTATATATGTACTGGGGTGCTATTAGCACTTATCGGTACTTTCCACAGATAGCGCACTCACTGCCTTAGCGTAAAGGTGCTAGAATCCAATATTTGTCCCCTTTAATAATTTAGATTTTTTTCATTTCTGCATGTAGAACTATGAAATTAAAGAAATCTTATTTATAAAATCCATCTACATATACAAAATAAATACATAGTTAAAATTAAAACCAAAACATAGGTTTTGCTTAAATTCTAACAGGAACGTGGTACATGGATACGTAATTTTTTTTTTATTTATTAATTATTATTATTTCTTTTTTTTTCCTTTTGATTTTCATTAATCAAACAACATGGCAATAACATTTTTCATGCTTAATTCTCATTATATAGCTGCAGAACTGTAGCTGACGGACCGTGTTAACCCGAATTTTCCGTGGAACTACAGTTCTGCAGCTAAATTCTCATAAAAAAATGTGCATATTCATATATACTCTAGTCTTCTTCCACTATGGGAATATCGGGTCTTATGACATAAGAAGCGAGCGGTTTTCGCTGTAAGTCGTTAAGATTTAAACGTTTATAAACTTGTTAAATTTCTGGCAAATATTAAATAACTTATATAATCCAACAATTATAATTTCCGAACACCGCTGTCATCCATAAAATTCCTCCCAAAAGGTGAGACAAGTGCGTGCATCTGCCACAAGATATAATACAGTTGGCGTACATTTAGAAGCTATAATTAACACTAGTGTATCATCAACCGCGTTAAAATCATTACATTTTATAAAATAATTTGGCATTTGAAAATTGCTGCGTCATAAATTCAAAGGATAATGACTAAATAATTAACATTCGTTTTTTTTTTTACGATGTATGGGATGTTTTGAAGAATGTGGCGCCTTATGGCAAATGAATTCATACCCTACACTGATCAAAATCAAAATTTATTCGATCCAGAGGCAAGTAATTATGTTGGTAAACACCAAATGTACGTGTATCATAAACCTAACTTCCATACTAATATCAAAATTCTTTTATTTTACCCAATAAAAACATTTCAAGTTTATCTGAGCGAGCGGCTCAAGTACTATTAAGCTTTTCTGATCAAAATTTGTCTATGTCGTCGTTGTAAACTTTTCTTCTCTAGAACCGCTTGACCAATTTTAAACAAACATGGCACAAAGCATCCTTGGATGAAGGTGGTGAATTTTAACAGAGGTAATAATAGGAACAAATCTTTAAATACTTTCTTAATCAATGTTTAACTTAGGCATGTTATAAAAAGGAAAATTTTTTTAAATACTAAGTAAGATTTTCTATTACTAGTATTCTAAATTGTCCAGATATTTTGTAGTTGATACCATAAAATTGATTTAATGATAATCAGAGTTACGACTTTTGCTTAGTTGGGCGATGTGGCTCTGGGCCTCTTGTATAGAACTAATTCATAATAATTCAAAGGTGTTTCTAAAAATCAAATTTACCTAGACAACAAAATGCCTTCTTTAGAAGGTTGTTAATGAAAACCTATTTGGAAGTCTGACATCGGTCCGTTCTCTGAATGTAGTTTAATTCAATTGATCACGAAGTAACAAAATAAGACGCCATTTAACGATATAAACATTATTAAATGAATATGATCATATTAAGTACATGAATAAAACAAGCGTTTCACTTAATGAACTACTGAAACACTATCAATTCTAGAGTTTTGTTTTGCGTAACTTTTTGTTGTATATGTTTTTAATTGCTACTTGTCTACTATAGAAACACGCGGGTAGACGGCAGTCAGTTGGCGCGTTTTATTCAATGACGTTGGATAATTTCATATTTATTCCAATGCAAAATCAAACTACCCGGTAAGGATAAGTTTCTCAAAGTTTAAAGCTAGGAACACATACCTGTTCATAAGCGGACCTACTGATTTAAACGGTTATATCTTGATTTGATTTTGTCAGCAGCTGTATGAACACAATTAGGTTTAATTTACATGTATTAAAAAAGGGGGTGGTACTTTAACTTCGTGGATGTATATACATTGATATCGGAACAAATTTTATATCACCTTCATCAATGTAAGTAAGTCAGTGTACTATTTCTTAATCATCACAGAAAGAGTTCTCATTTTGTAGAATTTCCTTTTTTTACACTGTATGAGATAACATGTACAGTAGTTGTACTTAAACATGTCCGTTTTTTTAACTCAATACAGTCAAGGCATATAAAGTGTACATATATAAAATATTCCACATACCAGCCAAGATGGCAAACAATATGAAATAAAATCAGGCCAAAATATCCATGTATTTATTGTGTACATGATTAACATCGCATTTAAAAAGATTTTCATGAATTCTCATGATACAACAAGATAAAATGCCCCATTTATACTGTCTGCTTTGACACATCTGTCGGTTACTGTTGACGTTCATCATTAAGTAACAAAATTTATTTGGGATATTGAAAACCCGTTCATTATCCTGCCAGAAAGTGTAAGAGGAGCGCATCATAGACAGAATGATGAAGATGAGGAGAACACAATGGTGAATCATTTCTTTGGAGGTGGCCTGTAAAAAGAAAATTATAAAACATACAAATGGGCAACTTTTAATAGTCACTATCATATGCCATCTTTATTCTAACAAAGCATTTTTTTTTAAGATGATACAAACGCAGCAATGTGTGGCCTAATAAGGACTATAAAGTAATGAACTAATGGTAACCACAGTTACAGCACCAAAATCCCAAGAATGATGAATCACTTTGAGTATAAACCTGTCACCAAATGTGAAAGGTCAGATGAAGTGCTACATGTACATAAGACTGGGTCATTTTATATGACCAGTACAGCGAAGTGGTTTATAAAAAAGCGTAAACTGTTCAAAACCAATTTATATCCTATAAAACTAATAAATATCGAATTCATTGCTTATAATTTTATTTTTTTGCTGTTAATTGTAGATAAAAACAGTCATATTACCTTTAAAATGACATCAAATGCAAAATTCAAATGAAATGTCGCGTGGATTGATACGTTTTTTGTCGTTAGTCTTACTATGGCGTAGGCAACATACAATTTTTTAGCCAATCAGAAAGCGTGTTACAACCAGAATTGAATTAAAGTAATGAACTACTGCACCAAAATCCCAAGAAACACTTTGAGTACCGGTATAAACCTGTCACCAAATGTGGAAGGTCAGATGAAGTGCTACATAAGACTGGGTCAATTTATATGACCAGAACAGGGAAAGGAAAAAAAAAATTAATCAAAGAAAAAAAAATCAACTCAATTTAGTTGGGACAGTTAACGGTATATGAGAAGAAAGTATTGGCATCAATATTAATCAGGCAATTGACTTACTAAGATAAAATTTCTTTGTTAAACATATTAATATAGCAGAAATACTGTAAACGTATTACATTTGGCAGTGTATTCTATTTAGTGTTTTTGGCGGAATGCAGCTTCCGCCAAATCAAGTACATCGCTAAATGTCATGCTTACATGTATAGGAATACTCACAATCAGGAATACGCTAATTCAAATCCACGCAAACTTGTTAAAAAACTATTTACCGCCAAATATCGTATACGCCATATAAAATACGGTTCCAGTAATACTTATGAGCATTTATCAGTTTCCAGACGGATTTGTTTGATGTATCCATATTTACTTCAGTAAACAATTTACCTGTAGACTCCCACCACTACTGCATGGTCTCGTTCATAAGGCTCTAATGTCAGCTGTTCCTGGGGCTTAATCTTCTCCCCCTTTAATTTGTTGATTTCACCGGCAAACACTGCCTCTGGCTCGGCGGTCGAGTCCACACAGTTGGCCTGAAGTCAATTCATTACAAATCATTTTCAAGCAAATTTAAAGAAGCATAACTCTAAAATTAAAAATCTCTGTGAATAAATAAATTTACTGTATCTATATACCTTTATGGATATTACAATGTGGCCATTATTTTTGAGGAAGTGGTGAGCATTGATGGCTACAATTCTGGCTTGATCAGGCTGTGCAACATCAGCAAATATTGTGTCCACCATACCTACAGTATACAACCACTATGAATTAATTTCCACAAACGACATACGATTAAAATTATCTCCCCCTACGCTGTGAGTAATTCTTACCAACAAGCATTCTGTATTTGTGTGGATGTCTGGCATCTTCTATGATTGGGATAATGTTGGTCCTTTTCTTTGCTACATTGATCAGATCTCTACCACTTCTGTGTGAAAATTCTACTGCATACACCAACCCTTCCTGTAAAGAAGACATGCATTAAACTTTGCTTCCATTTCATTATTCATATAAAATGTGTCTCATAATAAAATATTATAATGCATTTAAATAAGATAAATTTTACAACTTGATTAAGAAAAATTGTTTACACACAAACATTGGTATTTAAAAACTTGCATATACATCATTTTATATGTGTTTTTTTTAGGGTTTTTTTGGAGAGAGAGAGAGAGAGAGAGAGAGAGAGAGAGAGAGAGAGCACATGAATTTCTTTGAAACATTATCAATGGATAAAAGAGGAATGAAGTATAAATGCCAATGTAGTTGATGTGTTTGTACTTACCGGTCCTACTATGTCTGAGACATGACTAACTGTGGTTCCCGAGGCTGCCCCCAGGTATAGGACTTTTGAACCAGGTTTCATGTAGATTTTGTCAACCCCTCCAAGAATGGCAGCAGCTAACTTGGATCTGAATGGGTTCCATGCTCTGTACTCAGTCTTTTTCTCTCCTTCCTTTAAAAGGTCAACCATAAAAAATTAATATTGGTTTATCTGATACAATTATTTTTGACAGCAAGTAATTTTCTCTTTAAAAACGTTTCTTTATTGACTACTCCTGGGAGAATAGTTTGTAAATTTCTGATATTCTATGTTCCATAGGTACCAAATTTTACAGATCAAAACTGGCTAATAAATAGAGTAACACAATGGTAATTGGTTGATGAAATTCACAGGCTTCATTTTCCTAAAACCATTAATCTGATATATATACAGCACTTGTGTATGACCAATGGAAATATCTGGGTTTTTTTAAATACTTGCCTCAACTACAATCTTCTTCTCTCCATACACTGTTTCTCCAGGCACCATATTCAAAGTCACCAAAGCATCTTCTTTACCCCGGGCAATAAATACACCTATAATGTGAGCAGTAGAATTTTAAAAGAAATTTTGGGTAATAGTGCAAATCTTTTGAATCCTAGACAATTGGGACGATCTAAATCCATATTCTTCTCAACTACAGAGTATAGAAGGTTAAAGAAAGACCCCTTCCTAACAGATGTTTACTTGTACCAGTATGGTTTTTTTTTTTAACAGCACTCTTACCTTCATGTCTGTGGGGCTCAACGACGACACTTTTTCCACCTCTGAAACCACCTCTTCCTAAAATGATGAATAAGTTAAGCAAATTTGTTAATGTCATCACATCTATGAGAGATATAATACTTACAGCAATAATAGTTTTTCCAAGATCAAAATACTGGTAAACAGTTTAGACATTCTAACTGTTGACATACGTCAAGCTACTTCACAGAAAACTTTTGGTGATAAAATCTTGAATGATCTTATATAATCTTATATTTTTATATATGATTATCTTACCTATAAACTATAACTTAGTATTGAAAATTATTTTAAAAGTAAAATATGAATTTTTTTTTTTATCTTTATTTAGTGTTCTTCTTCTCAATGAGATAAATATAGTCTAAACATGGCCTCAACCATCCAGCCCTCTTAATATTGCAATTGCTGATACATACCACCACCTCCTCTTCCTGCAAAAAGTAAAAGAATGAATCATTAGTACTTATTGGTAATGTATAATACAGTCATTGCTATTCAGTCAATACATGTACCAGTATTTGAAAACGGCTTTACAATTGGGTTAAAAACTACCATATGTAAGTAATAAAAAGGGTGTATTGTTTATCTTTAATAATTTTTAATATTGATATATGTTAATAAGTAAGTTTACTTAAACATAAACAATACAACTCTGGCTCCCATTAATGATGTATGTAAATGCTTTTATTATAATATCGTATTTTTCCCAAACACATGATTGGTTGATTGCTGTCACGTGACCATGCTATAAACTCTGTTATAGACCTTACTATACTAAAAATAGAAAATTTATTGACCTCACTATACTAAAAATAAATTTTCATGACAAAATACTGGTTTTGGCACGTGCGACATTGTGACGTCATAATAGCGAAATCAACACCTATACATTATGAACAAAATATTTTACTATAATTATACGCTTGAAGAGAATTGGTTTTCAATTTATTATAATAAAACAGCTAAAGCCTTTTGATATCGGTCAATACATGGTTTTATAGACCTGATGAAAGTATATCAACCTCGGTCGATATACTCTCATCAGGTCTATAAAACCATGTATTGACCGATATCAAAAGGCTATAATTGTATATTATTAATACCCTCCCCTTTCATAAGCACATTTTGTTGTAATCCTTATTTATTGACTTACCTCCTCCTCTTCCTCTCCCCCCGCGATCACCTCCTCTCCCTCTTCCGCCTCCTCGACCACCAAATCCTCCACCCCCGAATCCTCCACCCCTACCCCCTCCTCCACCTCCAAATCCTCCACCCCTACCCCCTCCTCTACCCCCAAAACCTCCCCGGCCGCCTCTGTCCCCTCCTCTACCACGACCACCTCCTCTGCCTCTAGGTGAAAAATCTACAAAAAAAGTAGAGCTGTCAAGTTAAGTCTTCAAATTATACTGGAATCAGTTGTACGAGACATTTCACAGCAATTATTTGACAATGTATCCCCACTCCTTTAAAACACTGGTATTCATATAAGGTACCCTTTTTAATGAAAGAAAAATATTCACAGATTTTCTAAATTTGAGACTAAGATAGCTAAGAAACAGAGCAATACTTTCCGATTTTTTAAACAATACTGTACATTAACATACTGATGAATTTAGTTGCTTCAGACTATTTTGCATTTTTGATTGACAGAAAATCTGATCATCTATAGTTATCTACACTTTAAAAAGATATGTAAAATTGCTTCGATCACCTTCCAGTAATGTAAGTAATTTATTTTTCCTTAATAAGCACCATTGTATATAGTGTTTACTCAGCAAGCATGCTTTCTGCAATGCGTCTATTTCATGCGATTTATCTTCCCCATACATTGACAAACAATAGCTAATTGTTCGAACTGCTTTAACGCTATGTTAATGTAACATGGCACATTTATCTTTCTGCAAAAATACAAATTATTTTACCTGGCCTTGTCATTTCTTAAACTTGATCAAGTTGATGTTGATTACCCACGTGTTTTGCTTTTAAAAATATCCCATAAGTCTGCACATCACAAACTTCCGGTTCGTTTACCGAGCCCGATTCAAAATCAGTGGGGTACAAGGCACTGGTGAATTAGCTCTATCATGTCTATAGCGTATTGTTCCATATTATCATCTTTATCAGAAATAAATAAATAAAACCTCGTCTGAATCAAAGATAAATATTACAGATACACATGTACATTGTACATGTATGAATTTTTATCAATGAAAAATGAAAGTTCAGAAACTACATGTAGTTCTGTACTTTATATAGGCGGGTTTTTTTTCGTTGTCAGACAAACGAAGTAATATTTAAACAGCCTGTATATAGTCTATTTGAAAACTGTATGTCATTCGTTCTTGAATCCCCGCTCCAACACCCCCCCCCCAAAAAAAACCCTTAAATTTAACGCAAATATTCAATTCATTACTCACAAGTTTTTTACAGCCATTATGGGAGGAAAAGTAAATGTAAATCGATGTCAAAACAAACATGAATTGGTTTTTTCTGATTGAATATATCATAAGAATCCTTTTTTTTATTAAACAGAAAATAGTATGAATGGGTGTATAAGAACTTAAGTTAAAATTTACTTTTTCTGATTGATGTGAACTGTTCTAAAAGATCTGAAGAGCAGAGGCCTGACCATGGAGGCAGCCCCTCGAGTAGCCAGGTGGAAATTCCTTGTAGCCGCCTCAAGTACCTGATGGTGCAGAGATGATTGAATGAGTGAAAATCTAACACGAAATCATTAAAAAAAAATTGTGCATTGACCTAAGAAATAATGGTTATTGTCCATTCTTGTCATTCTAATTTAATTAGATTGACCGATGAACCCTCAAGAGAGAGAAATACATAAGAAATCATTTATTCAATCTAATTAAAATTAGATCTTTGATCCGCTCCTATTAGTGTGTAGCGATCTAATAGGAGCGGATCAAAGATCTAATTAACTTTGTGTAGCGATCTAATAGGAGCGGATCGAAGATCTAATTTTAATTAGATTGTCATTTATTATACCTTTCTAAAATTGTCAAATTTTGATACATGTATTTATTATCGTTAATTTTCTCTAAAGAAGATATAGTAATTTATTGAGTGTATAAAATCAGAATCACTAAAGCAAACTTGTATCCCAAATATATACATGTATGAGGTGCATAAAAGACCGATGAACCTTAATACATGTAACTTCATTAATTATTATTCCAACCCATCTTTGATTTAAAACTGTATTCATTCTTATTATATATTACGGTATCTTACTCCTCGACGTGGTTTATTGTAAAGCTAATATTCTGTAGACAAAAAAACTTCAACTTTATTCTTTCAAAGTTGTATCGGGTAATAATATAACCCATGTTTGTTTTATATGTTTTAAACCTTTGAATGATTGATTTGTTGATAATTTTTCAGAAGTTGATAACAATTTGCGTAGATAGACCTTGATTGCCATATGAAACTCCTTTCATGGTTCGGGATATGTATACGTTGCATTGTGTTCAGTCACTCAAATTTATCAAGCCCATTCATTTAATCAGTTCTGCGGAATTGTACTTGCGCGTATATTGCGTCAATCAAAATATAAAAAAACCCTGATAAGTAAATATATGGAAAATTCTACATCGATTTACGGTCCAAAACAGCGGGAGACTAAATTTATAGAATTCAATATATATGTTGACACAATTTAAATCAGAGGATAATTACTCGATGAATTGCACGCACTGTATACCCCCATTCCTAGGTATTATAAACATGGCCAAAACTGCATGAAAAGATTTGACTTGAGCGGAGATTTAACTACTGATGTATCTTTAATTTGAAATATTTAAACATTGGTTTCATCATAGAAAAGTTAAAGAGTTTTGTGTATAATTTCGTATACCTGGTAGAGAATATGTTTTATTTTTTGACAATGCTTAAACCTCTCATCGGTAAATATACACCGGTCTAGATTGAGAAAAGGTGGCATTGTGTGAAAGGTTGATACAATACAGCGAGTTGGGGGCATTCTGTAGAACTCGATGCGTCAATGATCGCCTTTCAAATTTTTGGGGCTTTATTTTTGTTCGATCGCGAGAAATTAAATTTCAAACGTGACATATGCAAAAAGTCAAAGCAGCGGCAGTGTTGTCATGTCAGGAAACCGTCAACTTTCTTCACACTTCTGACAAAAGGAATGCTTCAATTCGAGACGTTTCTACAAGAAACACACGACCTGAACTAACTAGAGTATGGTACAATGGAAGATGACTTACATCGCGAGTTTACTTGTCCAATATGTGCCGACATTTTCACTAACCCCAAGGGACTGCCGTGTCTTCATTCCTTCTGCAGAGAGTGTCTGCGAGTTTATATTACAAAGCAACAAGAAGCCAAGGGAAGGAAGTATGAGTTTTCATGTCCAGTGTGCCGCCACAATGTGGTTCCTCCGGATGTCAAGAAGCCCGCGGAGAGTTGGGTGGACCAGTTCCCCAGTAACCATCAGATCATCAGTCTTATGGACATCATGCTTCCGAAGAAAAACGACAAGCCTTGTAAACTCTGTCAAAAGCGCAACATAACCACGAAAGCCATGAACGTCTGTCGCGCTTGTCAAGAGGAATACTGCGCCGATTGCTCCAAATTTCATCTTCTTCTGAAAGCCACCAAAAATCACAAACTGTACCCTTTGGACGGTATATCGCTGCCGTCCAGGACTATCACTGCAGGGACAACCCTCTCCCTCCCGGAAGAGTCCGCTGACTCGTTTGAGTATACCATAGAAAGTGGGCATTGTAGACAAGTTAAAGTGACTTCGGAATCGGATAATGCTGAATGTTGGATTACGGGAGCCGTGTTTTTGGAGGATGATAAAGTGCTTATGGTAGACAACAGAAATCTGAAATTAAAACTGTTTTCGGCGGATTTTCAATTATTGACAGAAGACGATTCTTTCAAGCCTTATGACGTCGCTTTATTAGACAACGAAACCGTGGCGGTAAGTGATTCCGGATGCGTCCGGTATTGTGACATTGAGAGAAATTCACTGAAGTCATCAAAGACTTACAACAACGACTGGAAAGTTTATGTGCCAAAAGTCCTTTCATTGTCTGGGTACTGTAGAGGAATATGTAGTAGTAAAGGGAAAATAGCCGTGTGCTCCGGAAAGGACTTGGATAAGCGAATTATTTTTCAGGACATAGAAATCGTTCGACATATTTGGCAAGACATCGATGGAAAGAGTTTGTTCCGAGAACCTTGGTACTGCGTGATGAACGAAGCTGGCAGCCTCATCTTTGTGGCTGATGGTGTTGGGGTGGAAGGTCACGTGATATGTATCACTACGCAAGGTCGGTTCAGATGGAAACACAAGTTTGAAATGCCAAGAGGGTTGTGTATCTGCGGAGACCATTTGTTTGTCGCCGACATGAAGGACAACAGCATCAAGGTAGATTTATGCAAAGAACCATTCCTGCTTACCGGTAGACCTTTTTCACTTTGCCCTACTTACAAATATCTTTGAACATTTTTTTTTCTGTCACACTGATCGCAACCGTTATATGATTATTATAATTATCCGATAAGTACCACAAAAATACTGCTGATGTTGAAACCTCTCTTTGAATATCACCGATATCATTCAAATGCACCGATTAAAGGGTCATGATTAAGTTTTTTGTAAATTTATTTTTTTCGTTTTTTAAGTTTATAATGCTTCAGTAAAGCATATTTATTAATCAACTAGAATTTGGGTGTCAGTGGTCGAGTTTTAAGCGAGATGCAGAGCTTTGTTTACATTTTTAATTCCTGATAAGAAAATTCCAGGTTTAGGTCTAAACTGAATGTGACAAACGCTAGGAAGTGTTTATTTATGTTCAAAAGGAATTAGCAGATAGAAAAATTCAGCTTGAAGAAGAGCTTTTACCGGTATATTGAACCAATGTAACCAAAAACATGGCACGAGCCTTGTTTACATGGCTTTGTATCTTGTATATAGTAACTCCACGAATGACACTCACATTTTGATTGATCATTAGAAATGTATTACTAAAGCATTGTATTAAACCATAAATATAGAAAAATAGAATTCGACCAAAACGTGACCATGCCCCTTTAAAGTTAGTTAAAATATTATTGAACAATATTTTTGATAGATCAATGTAAATAGCATAGATGGAATAGCCAAGAAAGAGTTTATCTTGAACATTTTTTCCATAAATGAAAGTTTTTTTAGAAGTCTGACGTCGACCATTCAATGATTTTAGTTTTGGCATTAGTTACAAACACATTCAACAATAGATATTTGAGTTTAGCGTTGAGCAATATACATGTACAAGAACCCCCCCCCCCCACCTTTTTGGACAGTCTTAAGAGGTAGATCTTTGAATGCGGACAAGCTTTACAATACCGGATCTAATCAAATTGACGATACTAGTATATAAAATAACAATTCTTTCGGTTTTCTTGAGAACAAATGGATATTGGATATAATTATTGTCATTTTGTCATACAAGGAGTTTACATTGAAAGCCGTCTTTTTTTTAATTATTCAGGTCATATCCTTGGATGGGAAGGAAGTGAAGACCCTGTTGACGAGAGAGGACGGAATACAGCGCCCTCAGTGCGTGACCATCAACAGTACGGGGGACAAACTGCTCGTGTCCTCCTGTCCCCCTTACAACAACGATTACGTCTCCATATTTGACCTGACGTATAAAAAGGGAAAGAAAAAGAGACCCGCCTCAGCACAACCAGTAGCCAATGTAACAAGACAGAGCGAACTGTGCTCTGTTAGCTGAACGCCTCTATTGGGAGATTTGTATATGCACTTATTAAAATTTTGTTTAAAGTTATTTGTTATTAGGTCAATAAACGCTTACAGAAAATATTTTTTTTCTTTCAATTATTTCCCCATAAATTTCTAATAATGCAAACGGCATCTGGGTCACATCCTTACACGAGAACCACAACAATGTCCAACTTTGATCCAAGCAAAATGTCATGTAACTACTACATGATTACCTACGTTCAAAATGATTAATTTCATAATTCAGTAATTCACTCGATTATCGAACGAGCTAGAAGTGGACATATCAACTCTCAGTCCAGCTGTTCTAAAACACAGACAGAGCAAGCGTTATTGGAGGATTTTAGGGGTGGGGCTATTACTCATATTTGTTTAGGACTTTGGTTTCAGATGTATTGCTCGCTTGGATTAATTATATAACTAATGAAAGATTAATTTAAAAAATTATAAAAAGAGAAGAAGGCATCAGTACTGTTTTCCGCAATATGAATTTTTCCTAAAGTATACATGCACTTTTTTAATACAAATTTTAAGAAATCAGAAATTTCTTAGAAAATATTTTTCATTTTTGAGTTAACAAATTCAACTCATTAGGTAAATTTAATGATTTTTTTAAAATAAAATATCTAATCAAATTTATACATCAAATCTACAAAAAAAAAAAATGATACATCAATATTTTTGCTTGTACATTTACCATGTTTCCTACGATGTTTCTGTTGCGCTGTCTTTGCCTGAGACTCATAAACCTAAAAACATTCTTAAGTATATTCGTAATCTTAACTGGTTTAATTGTTGATTTATGTGAAGGTTGTACAGCAAGACTGGTATTTTTTTTTTAGATCAACACTTCAGTTTTCAAAAATAAACGAAGGTTTGAAATGCGTAAGTGCATAATGTCGTTTACAGTTACATAATTTTGATGACTTATTTTCCATCTACAATGAATAGCATAACTGTACCTTTTTATTATTATTGAGGTCTGCTGTTTGCTGAAGAAACGACAAAACTAAATTTTCAATGATATCTATATTCAAAGATATTAATATGCTTGAAAACAATCTGAAACCCATTTGTCTAAGCAACTAATTATAATTGTAATGCTAAATATAATACAGCATAACATACTATAGGAAAATAACCAAAAAACATAGAATAAATAATAAATCAACTGCAAAAACAAAATCTTAACCCCTCCCCCTTCTTAAAAAAAGAAGAAAAGTAGTCTTGTAATTTTAAAAAGGCAATACTAGTAGATGATAAAAAAATCGAAATCTAAAATTGATATTCTGGTGCAACAACTGCAAAAGTTGTATTGCTTAATTGCAATTGATAAAATCGTTTTATGACAACAGGCGGATGATTAATTGCAATAAATAGTCACATCAATGGCGGTATCCCCTTCCTTACAAACCAGATAACAAAAACGATAATTGTGAAATTCAATTCATTTTAAAACAAAAATTAAAAAAATAAGAGTACGTTTTAAATTGTTATTGTTTCAGAAGAAATAAAAAACAAATTAATAATCTCAATGTGTCTGCCTGATCCTGCTCACACAATAAATTTCTGTAGGCTCTCAGACGTCGAAACTAGTTTTACCCTCGTCAGCCTGTTTCTTTACCTGACGCAATATGTCAGGTCTTCAATTCATCATTGCACAGGCTGTGATACAAAAATGTTAATGGACAGCATTTGTCGTTAATAAATAAACGGAGGCCAGTTTGTTCTTCTCAACTTATATTAATTTCAGAAGGAGATCTGTAAGGTACAACAATTTTTAGTAAGTGCACGTGTTAACACTGACTTACTGCTTACCTGTAGTAATTTCGTTTATAAGATAAAAATCATTGCGAATTTTATTTTCCAGGGAAAACATTAAAATGAGACTGTTACAGTTGTGCCTCCTGACAATGCTAGGTAAGAAACATTTTATGATTTATAATAAAGATAATTTGGTTTTCATATCTTTTATTTCAATGAAACTGATAATATGCTTTGAGGCGTAAAATGAATAAGTGTTTTTAAAATATGTTTGGTTGATGTCATATTTATAAATGTGAAGAACACAACATGGTTTATGTGTTCAACGTTAAATAAACGTTTATATGTATGTTTACTATAAGACAGTCTACTCAATTTTTTGGCAGTGATGTGAAATGTTTTAAAGTCTAATGAGATGCAAGTACTTTTAATGTGCTAATATGTCGAGTAATTGTGATTATCAAAGTTAAGTAATTTATATAAATAAAAAATATACCCCCACCAAAAAAAAAAAGGAAAAAAGAAAAGAAAAGCACCACAGTCCTTTGAAAACTGAATATACATGTAAATGTATCGAAATACATCTTCATTATTTAGTTGGCTTCTAGAGTTATGTAAACGAAGAATTGAAATAAAATTTACTTAAACTACTTGAAATCCCGCCTTTATAAATTTGTTCCTTGGTGTCTGTATCAATTTAAACTTGCCATACTAACGTTAATGTGTTTATTCCTTTTCAGTAATTGCATTGGCTGATTCAAACCGTTGTAAGTACAACTTTGTTCTAAAAATACTTTCATTATACCTAATAATACCATGCAGATTAAATCAGGGTGTTCCTCACAGAATTTTTCCATAAAGTTTCACTGCTTGCTTTACAGGTCAGTTTGGCGAGCTATTATACAAGGGATACCCGTTCACTCCCTTTCCCCTGGAAAGAACCATCGTGTTCGATACAGCATTCGAGGAGGAACCCGCCTTCATGTACGCAATCAAGATGTTGGACCTAAACTACGCTGAGAATACGAGGGCGGCCGTGGATTTGAAGAATCTGACCAATCAAAGGTTTACATTAGAAATGAAGACGGTCCACGATACACAGATGTACGGACTGGGGGTAACGTGGATGGCCTGTCCCTCGGTCTAATAGAGCTGATGTGTCGACACACGTATACCTCAATCCTTGATCCTCATTATTTTTCATTTCAACTACATGAAATTAACTGGCAGTTTTTTGCCATATAGTTAAATTTGGCCCTGAGAGAATTTCATCATATGTATTGACTTTGAAAGACTCGTAAAAGAAGGAAGCTGTAAAGTCATGTAATTTATTTTTTGTTTTTGTTTACACAAACCAACATTATGAATAAAAAGTTTCATAATAAAAACGATCGTTTGAGGTTTTTTTATAGTCTGTCCCGGCTTACCGTTTCCGTCTTTTTTATTCGGAAAATATCCGGGACACCTTGCAGAATTTTTCAACGTTATTATCCGAGTACTGTCATGTCTGCTGCTATGCAAAATCTACATAGACTTTTTATTTTAAATTTTTTAAAAGCTGTGTGTTTAAACCTGACAAGCCCGGTGGGGGGTTCAAAAGAAAATTCTTGGACCTTTTTCATATCGTTTGAACCCAGATGTATTTCTAATCATCGAATAATTAAACAAAATATGAATTAAGGATATTTCAACTGTCGTATTGCAAGATACACGTGTGTTGTCAAATGTCTTCATAGTATTTTCAAAATTGTGTACGTGTTTGAAAAAAGATAAATCACTGCTCTGATTATATCTTTGAATTCATCTGTATTTCAACACCACTTTACAACAGTTTACAGAGATTTAAAGACTAAAGCAGTTATTTAGATAAAATTATTAAGTATGACATGCATGAATATTGTTTAATAATATTTAAATCTCTTCAATTATTAATATAAAGTGAGTAAAAGTATATGGGGGTAAATCAGTATTATTGCCGATCAGTACGTTGCATGAAAGAAGTAGCATAAATGGATCAACTATAGCTGGAAGTCTGACGTCAGTCCATGGTGCCCGTGCAGTTCGTACTCTCAATGTTTTGATCAATCACAAAATAATCCACGCCTAGCAACCTCCAAAAATACACGTAAAAATACTGTTTTTATAGTATAACTATTATACAGTATTTATTTTAGGTATTTTGATAAACTATTTGTTATCCAATAAACTAAAATCTGCTAAATAATTTGTGTACTTTGAACGCAGACAAAATTTATACTGGTTATAGATTGTGATTTTAGTTTGGGTTTGTTAGAAGCTGTGTATGAACACATTCGTATTTCTTTAGAGAAAATAATTAGTAAATGTAAATATTATAATTGTAAAGTTATATGGAATTATGGACGGGGTGCACGTTTTCACTGTTTGTTACCAAACACTGCTATTATCTTCACATTATGTATGGGTGTGTTTCACCAATTACCGCGGTAAACATCGCATTCTTTCTTGTTGCCATCTAAAACCTATTTACTAAAATGCTTTCCAAATGGAGACGTTTGCTCATTGCGGTGAATCCACTAATAGTACAAAGTACAAATCTCAATGAAAAAAGATGAGTTTTTATTTTATTTTGTTGTACATACTAAGCATTATAGTTATCATGTTTTTCATTTGATTTATAAAGACACGCAACAAACAGTTCTTTCAACGAATTACAGCAGTTATTTTTCTTCTGTACAAAAATATATATCCAGTACGTTAGAGATTCTTCTTATGGCTTATTGTTTTTGTATAATTTGTAAGATCTCGTTAACAAGCAAAAATAACTGAAGTATTCAAATTTTCATGAACTTTGTATCTTTCTTCATAACCATTTACATAATATTTTTAAGTGTGATATAATTTCAAATTAAATAGTTTTAATATTTTATTTATATTTATTGAGAGGTTTCTATTCAAAAAGGTTTTTAAAAATGACATTTTCTATATATTTTCTATATATTTTTTCATATAAATACACCATGTTAATTTCATCCCCCGCCTCCTTTTACACCTACATCATACTCTTGACAAAAATGTGTCAAAGGAATTATTTTACTTAAATTAACATAATAAAAACAATATTTTGAGATATTAAGCCATTCATGTGTTGCCCATTCTGCATAGGGTACCTGATTCTTACGCAAAGTGGTACTTAAAATGAATAATCTTTTTACTATTACCAGAAAACATATTTAAAAACCACAATAATTTAAACCCCCATGCACATGACAAGTGTCGTTACTGTTCAAAGAGAAAACAAGTATTCCTTTTAAAGGAATGATCGGCATGTTGGCTATTATCTTTGGTCAGCTTTGTTAATGTAATGCGAAAGCATTCCGCTACATGTTTTGTTGATATCCAATATAATTAACATTTTTTGAAAAAAAGATAAGATTGCATGTAAACGAAAATTGTCTATCAAATGTTGATATAGGAAACTATTTGGCAAACTTTAAGGAGATGATATTAAACTTTGTTTGAAGATAACCAAAATACTACATTCAATTACCGTATCTTGTAACTTCTAAATTGTAATTAATCCAAAACCTAACTTTAACAGTTTATCTTTTTATTTACAATCCAAATATCATGTTTATCCCCGGACAATGGAGTATGAGTCTGTTTGGGTACGAGTCAGTTTGGGTACGACTTCACTTTACTCCGTTCCGAAATAGAAAGGCATGAATATGCTTTACTTTTAGTAGGCGAAATATACTTCCGATAAATATTCTTACGCATATGTGAAGACAAACGTGATTAGAACAAGCTTATCTTTTAACAAGCTAATCTTTTAAAAAGATTGGTGAGCTAGCGCTATAGCCATTATATAAAACAAAAGTAGATTTCTAAACCATTGGCACAGTGGTGCACTAGAATTGTATTGGGATGGAGAGGGAGGGGGTCTCTATTCAGAATGGCGAATCTAAAGTTGGCTTCACATCAGTAATGAGCTAGTCCATTAACTGCGCTTAAATCATGCATTCTGTATTCATTGTTATTTCAATTTTGACGTATAAAATAAGAGACAAGTAGAACCAATGGTACTCAAGATTCGGATCTTCTCGGGACTTTCCGGCAAGCTCGGAAAACATATCCGATGTTATTTTACGAGCTTGAAGGTAGTTAAGAAAACAAACTATTTATTATAATGTTAGAAGTAACTTGGCATATAAATCCTAAACTACTGTTGTAGACGATAAAACAAAATTGACATAGTTTATCTACAGTAGAATTCCCAGAATGCCCTACCGTGAGGTGGAGCATGCGCATTCCAGTAAAAAGGACTAACGTAGTTGCTAGCGCTCGAGAGCGCTAGCAAAAAGATTGGTGAGCTAGCGCTGTAGCCATCATAAAACACAGAAGAATCGGCAATGGCATAGCTCATTGACTGTGCCTTAATCATTATGTATCTACTGTAATTTCAACTTCGAGCTGAAAATTTTCAAGAACCATTGGTACCGTTTTGTAGCAATCGTATCTTCTCGGGCCTTTCCGTCAAGCTCGGGAAAACATATCAGAGGTTGTTTTCCTAGCTTGAAGGTAGTTAAAATTAAGCTAGCTATTTATTATAATATTTAAATTATAACTTTGCATAATAAGACCTAAGCGACTGTTACTATTTTGACATTTACAATATAACACAAAACTTCGTGTGAAGATGATAAAACGAAATTCACATGGTACAGTTTATCTACAGTAGTACAGTATTCCCAGAATCCCCTACTATGGAGTCGAGCATGCGTATTCAAGTGAAAAAGACTAACGTAGTTGCTAGCGCTCAGTTTGTATGTAACTGTATAAATGTTTTAATTTCAATGCATACGGATAAGAGTAACGTTTATTTAGTATTCTACGTGTAATTAAAGATTTAAATGAGGCTGTCATTGCAAAGAAAATAAAGTAGTGCAAGGCGCAATGCGTGCGCAAATAGTAAAATTTGCCGGATGCCTCATATGGACACAACTGTGATCGGCCGAAGCCGATCACAAAAAAAAAACAGGATGCATTTACATTGTAACCGAGATACTTTTCTCTGAATTCCTCCATGCAACAGTTTGCAACGATTATTTGTTTTACATAAAATATGTTGAAATGATGAATGAAAACAGTCAGGCTAAGAAATAGGAAAACTTGGCATTAACAAATTAGATAGCACGGACACAGAATCGATGTTAAAACTATTGTGATACTAACCAACAAAGAGCAGCTTGCATTTACAATGAAATGTCATGGCTTCGTGATCAAATCATTTCACCCCTCATCTTTCGTAATATTAAGTAAGTGACCATTAATATTGTCAATGTCAATTCATAACATCTGTTGAATGTTTTTGTAAAAAAATGCTCAGGCTTTTTTTACTATAAAATAATTTATTATTTGAATCATGATAGCTTATAATAAATATTAAATCTAAAGAACGTGCCTGAAGATACATGTCACAACCGTTTAAAAACCAACAACACTCGACACTCAACAGTAGACGGCAGTGGTGACTATACAGAGGTAACTAGTTATTGTATTTCCAAATTTTTATTAAATTTCTTGAAAGAATTTTTATAACTATGAAATAAATAAGCAATAAGATAAAGAAAACTCAAACTAAAGGTGAAAATTCTTATATAATTATTTACAACTAAATGTAACAGGTGCTTGGTGCGCTTTTATTTGAATGATACATGCACCAGATAATACACGTACTATTACAATGTACATGTATTTATGTTTATAATTCTTTCTACAGAAATGGCAAGAGCACTGGTTCATACGAGCATTCTCTGTACTGTCCTGGTTCTTTCTACACGTAAGTCTAAAATTGAATTTGTAACATAATATTTATCAATTTTATAAATCTCTATTCCTTTTTTTTTCAAGTCAATGCGTGGTTTAAAAAACGTTCTTTCTCCTTTATATCGCACCTCTAGTTCTGAGAGTTTTTAAACTTCCTAAGTGAAAAAAAAAAAACATCTCCAATTAGCAACGAGGCTAACAGAAATTGAGCACACGAACAGTCCTCATATTTCATTACATAAATAAAGGAAGCTGTGTGGTCAATAAATTACCCCATAGATATACTTCAAATTTTTAGATATGATTTTTAAAGCTATAAATTATTATATGGTAATTCCAATAACCACATATTTTAGCTTTAAAATTTCTATATACATAGCTCTTCTTCTCAAGGAGATCAACATAGTCTAAAAATGATATAATGTGTTACAAATCCTATCTTTATATTGCCAAACGCCAATTAACGCCTTCTATGCTCTGTATCAAACTTGTCGTAATGGTTAGGTATAGAAAGTTGGTTTAGGCGATTATGTTAGAATCCAATCCGAATAATTCAACTACAGTATTTTACTATAATTGCGAAGCATAAGTTGGTTACTGTCTTTATTTCAGTTCACCTGCCTGAACCCGTAACAGCAAGATGTGAGTAGTGTTAAATTTCAATTACACATAAATAGACCACAAGCACCTGACGTTACATATTTTTCAATACCCTATATCTGATAATACATTTATAATTTTTATTACATAAAGTTTATATAAACATGTTTATAAATGCATATATTTTGAAATATTGAAACAAACACACGGTATAGGGTTATCTAATTTACATATAGGTGACAACTTCCGTCCACTCTTTAGACATTTATCGCATATCCAAGGCAGTAGATGCAGATTGGGGGTGATTTTTATTAATGACAGGTGTAATGCAACGTTTTTGTTGAATCGGTTGTAAGCTTAGATGTTGAATGACCGATCGGGAGACGGAGAGGATCTCAAAATAATTTTACCGATGAGTTTCATGCAAAACGTCCAGCTGATGTGACAGTTTGAAATAAATTCAAGATGGCGGCGATGGGTACTTTGTGTATTATTTAAGGAATAAGGAATCATTCTTTGAGTATTATGAGGTGATAATTTTGGTCGGGGCGTGATCAAATCCAATAAAGCCCGAAGGGCTTTATGATAGATTTGATCACGCCCCGACCAAAATTATCACCTCATAATATTCAAAGAATGATACCTTATTACTTATATTTATAGAATTTTACGCCATCGTACGATTAAATATTTAAATATAAGTAAGCAAATCCCGCCGGTGCCTCAATTTGGCGTCATTTGAAGTTATGGGTTATATAGTACAAAATCGATACGTAGTGTTATCACGGGCAAAGACACTGGAACATGTAAATATTAGTTTTTATTTTTATTATGAAATAGACCGGTTTAACAAATATGACATCGCGCGGTTATTACAAGCAAAGTCGATTTGAAATTCAAAGAGATAACTAATATATCCAAATATGGGATCCCCGCTTTAATGTGTTTATATTAAACAGCTCTAATTTTCTGTTTATAAATGTAGGCGAGTCTGGCGAGGAAGACGAGCAAGGTTTCCCCGTATCTCCATTCCCTATTACCAGGACGATACAGTTCCAGACACCGTTTGTCGTGGAGCCTTCCGTTATGTACGGAATCACGATGCTTGATATCAACTACGCGGAGAACAACAGAGCCAAGATACAGCTCCTGGGGGTGGAGAGGAACAACTTCACGGTGTGGATGGGGACCATGTACGACACGAAGCTCTACGGTCTTGGCATAAGGTGGATGGCCTGTGATTAGAGTCGAACATGCAACCTTCATTGTTCCAATATGGCCAGATTTCATAGTGGACTCCGTGGGATATTAAAATAAGAAAATTGGTGTACATACATTATATCGTTGTTTTTTTCTTTCATTCAAAGTATTTTCTTTTTTATAATAAACGCACAAATTAATCGGCATTATTTTTCTTTTTACAGAGCATAGCTCAATCGGTTTCTCAGTATGCACTAGAGTTTGGTAAAATTTGCATTGTACCAACTTCCGGCCCAGTTCATTTGGGAGTACCTCATACGTTTAATATACCCAAACCAGTCAGATATAGTAAAATTTAATAATATGAAGAAAGGTAGAAGTTTTGAATTTAAATCTATCTATTAATTGATTTTTTTTTTACTTATTTTTATAAAATAGAAAATATGTAAGTTACGCATGCCTTCGTTTAAAACATACTAAGTGACACGTTTTAGGGTATAGTTTAAGGGGTATTTTATTCATAATATTTACATTTGTCAGTGTCTTTGCCTGTGGTAACACTACGCATCGATTTTGTTCTATACAGTCCAAAAAATTCAAATGACGTTTAATTGGGGCGCAAGCGGGGTTTGCTTATTTATATTCAAATATTTAATCGTACAATTGCAAGTTATATAAATATTATAAGTATTAAGGAATCATTCTTTGAATATTATGAGGTGATAATTTCGGTCGGGACGTGATCAAATCTATCACAAAGGATTTGATCACGCCCCGACCAAAACTACACGTATCACCGCATAATACTCAAAGAATGATTCCTTATTCCTTAAATATATACTTAAGTATATACAGTGAATAGTGTTTCGGGGTACAAAAATTATTACGAAAATAAAAAAAAGTATAATACATGTAATAGAAGAAAAAAACATGAACATTTTGATTGTTAAATAAGATCGTGTCCAAATATTTTTGGATAGAATTGAGTATTCAAATAAAAATTTTAAAAAATGAGCAGCCAGAAATTTTGCATGCGGTACATACGGAACTTATGCCAAAAGCAATTGACACGTGATGTCCTAACGTCAACTTTCACATTTAGACAAAGTGAACGATTTCTGAGATGGAACAGGCAAAGTTGGGCTACCGTGATACATTTAAGGAATAAGGAATCATTCTTTGAGTATTATGAGGTGATAATTTTGGTCGGGGCGTGATCAAATCCAATAAAGCCCGAAGGGTTTTATGAAAGATTTGATAACGCCCCGACCGAAATTATCACCTCATAATATTCAAAGAATGATTCCTTATTACTTATATTTACATAATTTTAAGCCATCGTACGATTAAATATTAAATATAAATAAGCAAACCCCGCTGGTGCCTCGATTTGGCGTCATTTGAAGTTAAGGGTTATATAGTACAAAATCGATACGTTGTGTTATCACAGGCAAGACACTGGAAAATGTAAATATAAAGAATTAACAGAATGGAGATCTTTCGTTGCTCAGTGCATGGTCAGGCTTTTGTCAAGGTAATCGAATACGCTTACTATAAAATTAATAAAACATGCTCTAGAAAGAAACTACGAAGAAGAATGTCAATTAAGACACAAAACAAGTGTTTCATTTTATTGTTGACCAATTATTATTTGTCTGACGTATGAAAATTATTATTAAAACAATCTTTTTGAGTAGTTTCCTATGGTTAATGATTTATCAGTTGCATCGCATCTTCTTTTTGATAGAATATATTTATACATACATCACCCCCCCCCCTAAAATGTACATATGTACATATATACTGTTTCTACTCAAAACGGGAGTCAAGGGTTGCAAAAATTCTTTAAATGTTCTCTAACTCTTACATCGAACTGAAATTGTCTTTTGAAAGAAATGGATATGATGGTATTGAAGCATTATTTAAAGAGTCAATTGATGGTAAACCTAGGGTTACAAGGTGCAAAAAATCATTTCAACTGTTTTTCAGCATTTTATTAACTTTTCGAAGGGAGGTAACTTGTAGAAATCCAAATATTTTTAATTTCACGATCGAATTTTTTTTTTCAATGCTCACCTTTATTGATTATTATTATGTTAAAATTTGGAAAAAAAATCTCGTGGCTACTTTTTTTTTTGTTTTACATATTTGCATTCGTGTGACATATATATTTTTGGTAAAATTGTGTTTTTTTTCTTTATAACAAATTATGTTAAGTTTTTGTTATTGTGAACATTTTTTGTGATGTTATTGGTATGTTTTTTGTCTTTATTTATATTTCATATATTTTTCATATTTTGTTTTTACACAATGTGCAATTTCTTTAGATGCAATAAATGATAGAATTAACGATACTTGTAATGTGGTCTTTCACATTAAAATGTAAATTAAGATTATATGAAACATTTCTGCAAATTTGGTGAATTTTGGAGACATATTTTTTTTTACCCCCAGCCTCCTTAAAGAAGATTCGTCTCCTTGACCGCTTCAATCTGTGGGCTCTAGAGTGACCCCCAGACCCCCCGCAGAACTTTTTCGCCTCCCTCATAACAGAAATTATGTTTGAAGTTTGTAAAATTAGATAAAATCTTTTCTTCTGTACCTGTATATGCCAAATTAAAGAAATGATTAATTAAAAAGAATGAAACACTTTTCATGCACCACAAGTTGATACGAAATATGAGAGGTCGTGAAAGTAGATGTTGGATATAAATGTTCTTACGGGAGTGTCCAATACCGCTCTCAGACGTGGTATTTAATAATAGACGTTCGTCAAAGTCTGAATAATAATTTTTAATTGGCCTGGCTTCGTTTTTTTAAACATATTAATTATAACGTAAAGCGGGTAACAGTAAATAAATTGGTAAAAATTAACCTTTCAAAGTCTATTTGTTTCACAATTGACAATTTTTTTTTAGGAGACCTACATGTAAATACATGTATATATTATACTTATTTCACACTATTCTTATATTGAAAAATAACTTTGATTATCTACATATCTATATATATGTACACTCATGATCAATCAATACTACCTTATTTTGAACAATTTTACTTAACACGTACATATTATGCATAATTATGATGTTTATTATAATTGGGACATTTTTCAATGGCAATGCACGATGTTTTGTTCTCTATACACATTCATATAATTTGCTTAAGAAATGAAAATAAACACATAGTTCTAAAGACAAACTGTACAATTCTTTAAAAAATAATTTACACACTGTACTTTAGTAGACAGTTATGCGTGAATAAATCATAAAAAATTAATATGGTAGAAAAAACTAAAAGCACGAAGCTACACTCTATAGTCACCAAACAGGTTGTGTGACATCGGAGTTTTGTAAACAAACTGGCTGACACGTGGTCAAGGATAAGCCCGCTAAGAAAGGGAGACTAAACAGTACACGCGGAGTAAATGAGTGCAAGGGTTGTTGCTAAACTAGTTTAGGAATTAATCTTATGTCAGAGGCGCCCAACTCGGCCAATAAAAGTGGAAGATTCGTAGATTAAAAAAAATAAAAGTCACCTGTGTTCAAAATTCATTTAGAAAAAATTCTTGCAGTTAGGAAAACCTTTTCTGCTCAAGGTAATAGTCATGCAAATTTATAACAATACTTATCATTTTATTGATTTCAGTTACTTCAGATTTTTTTTTTATTCTAATACATAGTTTGTTCTTATTCTGTTAAAATTGAATAAAAAAATATTAAAATACAAATCTTCCTATAAATTGTTTTTAAAATCATATTTACTTAAACTTTTTGCGAGAATGTCTTATATATGTCTTTAGTCCAAAGCTCCATTTTTTTTTTTGATTTACAAAAAGATTAATTGCTAAGGCAGTTAACATACGAATGGAAAATTGTTGAAACTATATGCCATTTTAATTAGTGTAAGGGAAGGCAAGAACACATGCCTCTATATTGTACGGAATTACTAGTATCTGATTGTAACTTTAGACAACTTTACTTTTTGCAGATGGATGTGTTTCAAATGGATCTTAAATTTCTTGTTGTTCTGTTTACTTGCATAGGTAATTATCTATTTTTACATTTTCTCCGTGAATCATAAAATGCTTCGTTAATAAACGGAAGTTCGCTTTATAACACGTAAATCACTTATTCCATTTTTTTCAGGTCTAGTTTCCTGCCGCTGTAAGTTTTGAACATATTTCATTATTTATCGGTTGCTTGTAAATTCTAATTAAAGGTTATTTTAACTGACACGATACGGTGGTTTTTTTTTTTTTTTTTGGGGGGGGGGGTTGTTGTTGTTGCTTTCAATCATCTGAATGAAGCTTATTAAGAGGTCCATCATCCCTCTTCATACTAAAATACATTTATTCCCATGGTATTTGTAACTTTTAAATAAAAAATTGAAAAGTCGCAATTTCGGCATACTGCAATGTTTGATCAGAAGCGTTAGTAATGCAAGAGAAAGTAAGATTTATCTTTCTTATCAGAGGGATATTGTCGGAATTTTTCCCTTAATTATTTCTCTCTCTCTCTCTCTCTCTCTCTCTCTCTCTCTCTCTCTCTCTCTCTCTCTCTCTCTCTCCTGACTAATGGTATACATGATACGATTATGTATGTGTTTGTACATTTCAGGTGAGTCGGGAGAAGTGACAGTTTCCAGCTACCCCAAGCCACCATTTCCCAAACGGGAGACCATCAAATTCAAACAGCCCTTCCTCGACCGACCCTCGGTGATGTACGGAATTAAGATGATCGACTCGGCCTACAACCAGAACACCAGGGCCAATGTCAAGCTGCTGTGGGTGCGGCCGGAGGGGTTCTCTATCCTCATGATGTCCGCCCACGACACAAACCTGTACGGCCTGGGAGTCTCTTGGATGGCCTGTCTGTAATTTGAATTCATGAACTGTCCTCCTTATACATTTTGATTTTCGTTGATGCATCATGCATATTGTATAATGCATTATTGAAATGAGTACGTTGCCATTTTTTCACCTCCCCATATTTTGTATAGTTTACAATAAATATTCTCTTAACCAGAAAGTGATTTTCGTCGTTTTTTTTAAGTAATACCGTTTTTACATAATTAAGGAGCTTGTCCACTGTCCAATGCAACACAACTTACTTTGGTACATCTATAGTCATTTGAATAGGGCCTGATAATATTTACATGTAACATTGAACATTTAAGTCTAGTTCTGAGGTCTCAAGATCAATGAAGTAGACATAGAACTTAGAACTATCATGGAGGTAAAGTCAAGACTGGCATTTGTAAACATGTTTTCTTAGGAGTTATTGATAATGTTGTAATTGACACAATTTGTTTTCGACTTCCGGAAGGAATTGGTCGAGATTTCCCAAATGAAAACCTTCGCTCCCAGACAATTTTGGAGCTATTATAGTTACTTAGACCTTTTTTTTTTTTTAAAATAAAAACCCTTGACAATTTGAATTAATTGCTGAAATAAAATACAATCGTGCTTGCGCAAATCTGTAGTCTTTTATTAAATTTTTAACACCAATACATATCCCATTTAAGAGATATAAATCTTTCGTTAGTTATGTTACAAATGCCTCATTTAAATTATAGTCATGTTTAAATTGTAAGTTATGGTCCGCGTCGCGTACGCTAAATTAACTCTTGTGTATTTAGAAAGTGCATACAGGAATTTCAACTAACCTCCATTATGTTAAACTCCCATACCGTTGGGCAAAGACGATGGGGGAATAAGATTGCACAGATGCCTATTGGTTTAATCGTAAAATACAATTTCCTTTTTTCCCAATTTAAATCTGTTTGATAGTTTTATCGTACAAGTTGGCAAAAGCACAATTTCTAAGTATATTAAGTTCTAAATATATATTTTAACAAAAAATAAGAAAAAATTGATTCAAATTTTGGTGGTATCGAACCCACAACCTAAAACACTTAGTTCTATAAGGATTTTTTTCATTTAAATCTGTTTAATAGTTTTAAAATACAAGTTGGCAAAAGCACGATTTCTAACTATATTACATGTAAGTTTTGAATATATTTTAACAGACATTAAGAAAAAAAAATTGCTTCAAATTTTGATGGTATCGAACCCACAACCTAAAATACCTAGTTCTATAAGGATACCTAACCACCGAGCCATTTCATTCATTCACAACAAAGTGTTCTAATGTATATGTATAGTGGGTCATCACTCAACAATTTTGTTGATTGCAATTGGTTCGTTTTTCATTAGACCTTATATAATTTATAATACATGTATGCCAAAAAAAGCAAAAGGCATTTAAGTTTTAAATAATGACACTTTTTGGATATACGTCAGTTTAAATCAAGATTTTCTAAGTACACATGTATTGAACATATTTAAGGGTTGCAAATCTAAGTTATGGTAAACATACATTGTTTTGAGCGATTCTTTGAAAGAATTATCAGATTTGTTAATATTTTATTTTACAGTATCTTATCCGACCTAATATAGGTATTTTATACGACTTATCCCCCCATCTTCTTTAACGTACATCGATATAATAACACTTTTTACAGGTTTAACAGAAAGTGTCGGTATCTATGGGAGGAAAACAAAAGTTCGACATTGTCCTTTAAAAATGTATTTTGGTTTCTCCTCTTGCAATTGACAAAACCAGGGATTTTTCATTACATGCATATAAATTTGATAGGAGCATGCAGTTTACTGAAAGGCTATATTGACTTAATTCTCTCTGCATAAATAGAAACTGGTCATGTATATCAATTCTTATTGAAGGTTCTAATCCAATTCATGGGCCTTAAAATTTGCAGCAAGACTGCAATTGTAGAATAAAGAACCATTTTAACAAGAGCTTGGACTTGTAGGTAGTTGTGTCAAATAGCAATGTGACGTAGGCTTGTCTATTTTATTGCAGGCCACTCAGTCATGGCTCTGTCTGACTTTTGAGCAAAGACTACGCAATCGGTGCATATTTCACTTGAAACCTGCGTCATTTTTACTTGTTTTGATGCAAGAAATAGATAGTTACGTCCAACCGAAAGTCCAAGGCATTGGCGGATCCAGGGGGGGGGTTCCGGGGGTTGGAACCCCCCCTTTCTCTTGGACATGTGATTTTTTTTTTAACCATAAAAACTATTTTATAGGCGACTATTTTCAATATTTATTTTAATTTTTACAAAAATAAAACACAAGTACTTCAAAAAATATCGTATTTATAAGACTTCTGTACAAACAGATACATGTATAATGTGTAAATGTGTCTATAGTAAGTTGTTTCGGAATAATTAAATCATACGGATACAGTGTAGTTTAGTAAAATGTAGTACGCTCTCTCAGCATCCGGTTTTCATTTGACTTAGTAAACATGTGGAGAATTGAAAAAATACGTAAAGCGATATTGGATAAAAACATAAATACATGTTTTCAAGAATCGGAGTTTTTGACACAAGAAATTCGTAAAAAGGTTTTACGAGATGTAAATCAAAACACAACAGTTCGAAACATTGTTGAAGATGCTCTCGCATCTGCGTTAGTGCCAGATGATATAAAGCACCAATTCAGGAGAGCACTTCAAATTCCCGGTGATGGAAACTGCTTGTTCAATTGCGTTTCTGTCTATTTAGCAGGTAACATTTCCCTTTCAACACAGTTGCGTGTTCTTGTCGCTGCAGAATTGCTTATTAAATCTAAAAAATATGTAAACCATCCTGTGCTAGAAAACACAGTGTCACATACACAGATATTTGCACTCAAATATTGAAATTGATATTGACGAGATTTTGAAAATGTTTGTCGAATTTTATCCCCGAAAAATGTTTAAAAAGTCTTTGTTTATTGATGAGTAATTTTTTTTAATCCGATTAAAAGATAACAAACAATGAATTTTACAGTTATTGTTTTGTCAGGAATTGATAGGAATTTATCTATAGCACTTTCTGTATCATCTGCCTGGAACCCCCCCTTTATCAGATTGCTGGGTCCGCCTCTGCAAGGTCTTGTTAAAAAGGTTCTAAGAAAAACATTGTATTACATAGGTGCTTTAAGAGGGCAAGGTCCCTCTTGCCTTACTACATGTAGTTTTATTCAGATGAAAGTTAATAAAAAAGCTAATTTTTTAGAGGATCTAAAAAGCAATGAGGAAGAGGGGGTCCTGTTCCTAAGCATCAGTGTTTTATTACAGTACTCAGTCTTTGTAAGAAAAATAACTATTACGAATTTCGATATTTCAAACTTCATCTCAACCAATTCGTTATAAGAATATACATTCCTTCTTTGTTATCATATTTCATCCATAACACGTTAGGTGTGACAATTTTTGAAACAGTTTATCATTTTCACACAAAACGGTTGAAATTTAATAACGGAATAAAAAATCTGCTTGATTTATCAAGAAAAGCACGCGTTAAAAATCGGGTTTACTTATGGGAGGTCCTGCTATTCTCTACAACAAGGCAATTTTTCAATTATTTTTATGAAATATATTGTTTCTTTCAGGTGCTATACCGTTCGCCCCACCAGGAAAGCATTATGAAACATTAGTTTAATTTTTACATAACATTTCAAGTCATGACAAAACAAGGCTCTTAATGAAAATGGAATTTTTGTGTAAACATTCCAATAATTATTTATAATACAAACTTCTCGTTTCGTCAATCCTCTTCGCATGCAAATAGTGTTAATGTTTAAAGAGGTTCGTTTCTCTGTTTTTGGTTAGCCATTTTGGGTCACCTCTAGTTTGAAAATTCGGCATTATATATAAATTCTACTCGTATACATGTATTTATATTTTACAATACAAAATAAACTACATGTATATTGAATAAATTACCTATTTAAAGAGTTTAGTAAGGAACTATATTTTGTGGTGAAGTTTTTTCAAGAACAAAATGGAAAATTTTCATAATTCAATAGTTTTAGAGTACTGTTACTTTAGCTTCCTAATTTTCAATGTAAACTAAACTTCCAGACAGTTTGTGCATATATCTTCATTTTGTTCCGAAAAACATATTTGAACAATTTTTTAATATGTCTATCGACATATATTGACAGTTTTAGCTTATACATCATATAAGTCAAGAAAAAAATTACTAGTAACTCAAATTTTGCCTTAATTTACTATAGCTTATTTCATGCCATTATATAAATAGTGCCTGTTTGGGAGGGTAACAGTTGAAATTGACACCCCTCTAAAACCATTGTCAACCTCCGCTTCGCGTCGGTTGACATTGTTTTTCCTCGGGGTGTCAATTTCAACGGTTACCCTCCCAAACAGGCACTATTTATTTTATTATACTGAATGTCTTAATTTTAGAGAAAATTTTACTGCGTTTATGTAGAAATGACGTGAATTTAACGGCGAACCGTACGCGCATGTAACAATTCGTTCTATCGGCCCGTTGCAAAGCGTGTTGCTAACGCTGAGGGTAAGAGAACGGACTGTCAACTGCGTCTAAACCAATCAGATTTCAGTATTTAACATGAAAGTATAATAAATCAAAAATTTTACATTATTGACTCATACTTCGGGTTTTATTTCCTAAATTAATAAGATTTTTCTGACAAGCCCCGAGACCAATATGTGTAAAGCAAAGGCTGTTGATACAGCACACGACTTCCTTCTTAGAGTGATGTACACCGCATGGTTACATTAAACACATTTATGTGGTTTGTCAACACTTGTGTCACCAAAAGGTAATAAAAATCGTGAAGAAAAAATTAACCCGCTGCAGAATTAGGTCGCCAGAGACACATCAATAACCTCGATTGGCGAAATATGTCTCTGGTGGAACAAAACATCGTAAATTTCTTGGGCTGTGACACGGAATTAATATATTTTTTATGTAAAAACTGCAATACGTATTTTATAAAAACGCATTTACAATTTCTTTTTTTAAGGAATGAATTCAAAAAATTATTTGTTTTATACGATTTAAATTGTTTGGGGCAGTTTACGCTTTATAAAACTAATAAATATTGAATTCATTGCTTATAATTTGATACAATTAATAAAAACTGTCACTTGACCTTTAAAATGACGTCAAATTGTACAAATTTCAAACGTAACGTCAGGCGGATTGATACGTTTTTGACGCTAGTCTTAACCCAATCTCTATGACGTAGGCAACAGTCTTTTGTTTTGCTTCGGACTAGAATGTCTCGACGTCATTGGATAAAACGCGTCACATGATTGCCTTACCAATTTCTTTAAACGGCGAGCGTCAAAATTTATACGGCAACATACCGGACGTAACGTTATTTGAACTGATTTTTTTCACAAACGTTTGTTTACATATCAAACTTCAGGTCCTCGACAAAACAAAACACTTATTAGGTTTTTTACTGACAGTTTACAGAAATGTGTGGGATCGGTAAAGTCCATAGAAGACGAGGCTTCACTGACTGTTTAATACATAAATGTGTGGGGTCGGTCAAGTCCATTGAAGGTGAGGCATGGACTTTTACCGGCCCCACACATTTCTGTAAACAGTCAGTAACAATCCTAATAAGTAATATTATACGATATAAAATAATTTTTTAGCAAATCAGAAAGCGCGTTACAACCAGAATTAATTTTTTTTTTTTATAAACAACGCCACTTGTCTATTTTAACTGATCAATAAAACACTGAACATTTCTATTATTAATTGCAAAATCAACAAATACTTTGTACATACTTTTAACAAATGATCATGCCATGTGCAAAAATAATAATGTGAATGTCAGTTTTTCATTATATTTCAAGCACATTGATTTCATACAACAGTTCTTTCCAACAATCAGGTCCTCTCACCAAAGAAGACTTTTTTCCTAAGGGTGACAAGAGGGGCGGGGATTTGTTTGAAGACCCCTCCCTCCAGTCGGGCGTTAGCTCGACCCACTTCCTCGTTTACCTTGACCAGGATACTCAACAGGTCATACCTGTAAAAGGTGAATAATTAGTTAGCCCCACAAAAATAATTTCGTTCAATATACAATTGATAAACAGGATTCATGTATGTTTTTTTTTCTATAAAGTTCATGGATCTTTGATGTTCCAGTACTACTGTCTTTGCAGAATAACATCTGCATATTTGTATTAAAACAGAGTACATAAATTTCATGTATTTTTTTTATAATTTTTACAAAAAATTTCTGCCCTCAAAGGTAGTGAAATGTGTTACCACAGAGAATTTGATGGGAGTCTTAATGTTATACATGTGGCTGCCATTGTACATGTATGCAATGTGGTTATTTTCTTTTATATTAATGGTTTATTTATGCAGACAAAATATTTCCTGTTTATAGCACTTCTATCTACCTACCTGTAGGCAAATTTATCCAGCATCTCGACCAGTTTATTGACGAACCAGCTACCCTGTGACCTACTTCTGTAGGACACATACCCGGGTACAGTGGCACAACCCAGCACAAAGTCGGCCTCGTCCGGGATCATCTCAGAGTTTCTGCCATTATCCGACTCAATGTCACTGTCCATTTCAATGTCAATTCCTGTCAAAATTTTATCAAATGTTAATTAAGGGTTAAGTTTCACCGATGCATTCATTTTATAAAGTTAAACCCTCTACTAATTTTGTTGATTTATTCAACAAAGTAAGGAACTTTTTACCAGTAATAATATGATCATAAGCCCAAGAATTTATGTATTCTTTAAATGATCAATGAATTTTACTAGATTTACAAAAATCAATGCTCTATAAAAATGTCTTGTAAAATTACCCATTTGCTTTTCTCTCCCTTGACAAGCTTGAATAAAGAACAATTTTGGTTTTCCCGCCAATCCTGTACATTTCCTGGATCGGAATATTCCTGTTAATTCAGCGATTCTAACAAGTCTTCCATTGGTGCCATAGATATTCTGGAGCACACCATGTGACAAAATGCAGCACACAAAACAGTCATAATTACTGTGGTCTTCCAGAGATACATCGACCAATCGCCTGTACATGGCAACATCCTCTAAGTTATCATATCTTCTCACAATGAAATCTAGCTTCTGGAATATGTATGTTAATTTTTCTGAAGAAAAAAAACCCCAAATATTACAGATAATAAAAAAAATATGCATTTTACATGTATCATTTTTCTTTAGTACATGTATTAAAAAAAAACATACCTTCTAGAACTTCAGTAAAAACAAAAAAGAATTTATTTAGTTTCAATATTTTTTTCTTTTCCATTACATGTATTTGATAAATGAACATGTACTGAATATTTCAGATTAACAAATTTTATGATAAATGCTGTAAATGGTCCCCTAAAATAAACTTCTCAAATTTTGACTTCATAATTTGTTCAACTTTACACAAAAATACAGAGTAAGTAAGGACATAAACAAAGATCTTACAACTGCTTAGGGACTAGCTGAGGGTTAGTTATTTTGCATTGAATTCCTTTTTGTACATTATAATTCTTTTTATCAATTTTAATTCTAGGACATTTACGTGTAAATTCATTCAGATAAAAAGGACCAATGTAAATACGACAAAGACTAACCAGCATCGAGGTCTGTGCCTGTGCGGTCTGGCATCTCTTTGCTCTCATGGTCATTGGCGACTTTGAAAAATTTCATGTTGTTGATTATCACAGCTATGCCTAAAAACAAAGTGTAAAAATTGTCAATGTTAGAAATACTCACACCCTTTGTATACTGTCAAAATAAAGAATTTGGCCTAAGAGATTTTTTTATTGTCCTAAGCATTATTAGTAGTATTGAAGTTTTTTGTTAACATTTTCACTATAATATATCAATAAAGAAATTAAGACTACTCAGTGTCATGACTAACCTCTTGGCTTTCTGTCCATTCTGTATGAAGGCAGGTCCATCTCATCATCAAGGTGTGTTCTCCTCATGGCTCGGGCCAAGTTCTCCTCTACTCTAGCATCTGTAATACACAATGTCCTCCATTAAAAAGTCAAACAGGTATGTAAAAATTTACAGAATATCTATAAAATGCTATAGGATTTATATCTCAATCCTGAACAATGTAGTGTTGTTAACTCTTCTCACCTCTCATGTTTCTCTCAGACTGGACATAGTTATTTTCTGAGGGTTGGGGGTCTCTCTCCACTAGCTGAACTCTGGCTTCAGCTAAAGTTTATTGAAAATTTGAAATAACATGACATTATTTCAGAATTAGTTAACATTTATTAAATAAAGAATTATAGTACATCTTCTTAAGTTTGTGTTGCAAACACAGTGCATTATCTTCTTTGAATGTTTCACAGTTTTTTGTGTTATGTATAGTAAAACAGAAGGAATATAGCCAAAAGGTCTGACAGCACATTTATCAAGAGCACAGAGTTGATCAAACTTAAATGATACACCGGTAAGTTGGTTAACGGTTATGATTAAGTACTGGGTGGTCAAATTTACTCACTGTTAGATACAGAGAGGTTCTCCTCATTCTCATCTCTGATTGGCTGATTGCTGTTGGGAAGAATCATCATGGAGGTTTGTGTTTCTATCTCTGATGTGGATGTGATCGGTCTCAGGGACTGGATGGCAGGGAGAGGCTCTGGGGCGGGGTGTCTTATTGGCTCAGGAATGTCTCCAGCAGGGGGCTGATACATGGATTGCAGGTTGGTTGGTGCTGTAAATAAATGTCAAACTTTGTTACAAGCACATACCTTATACATGTAGTAAAAATGTTATAATTGTTGCGACTATAATACATGCACATGTAACTTACAGTTTTCTTTATAAATTCTACAATTATGTTGGACATCTTGTAACCTTTCTGTAATTTTTACTAACATTTCATTGCACAAGATCCAAAATTAAAATAACTTTATGCTATATTTAAACCTTCCGCTAAGGAAAAGTATTTACATGTACTATGATCATTTCAAAGAACTGAATTCTTCACCCAGAAATTGACTGCATGTAGGCTGAAAATGATATCTATTTCAGGAAAAATATTGAATTTGTAAAGAACAATGCAACCACAGTAAATAGAATACTAACTCGGATCAGGAATATGATCGTCTTCTTCCACAGTCTCTCCCAGAATCTGAAGCCCTTCAGTAATTCTAAACTTTTGGAGGACCCCAATCATGGTCACTCTACAAGTCTCATCATTCTGCATAATGTTCATTTGCCAATACTGCAACATATTCAATATTCTCAGAGAAACCCCGATATGATCATCGTTGATAATCGCTGTAATTGAGCCGTCCTCCAAACCTAGGAATGGTGAAATATCCTTCCAATTTGAGCACTTTGATATCACATCAGCTAACCTTATAAGAATACCTTGTGACAATGGGGCATCTACAAAGGAAAACAAGGTCATAAGTTAGTTCTAAAATTACTATTACCATTTCTATTAGAACCATTTTAACAAGAGCTTGGACTTTGGGTAGTTGTGTCAAACAGCAATGTGACATAGGCCTGTCTATTTCATTGCTGGCCTCTCAGATATGGCTCTTTGAATTCAACAAGATTTATCTGGCTTTTAAGCAAAGACTACGCAATCGGTGAATATTTCGCTTGAAACCAGCGTCATTTTTAACTTGTTTTGATGCAAGAAATAGACAGTTACGTTCTACTGAAAGTCCAAGGTCTTGTTAAAATGGTTTTATTTAATTTTTTAATGGTAAAAACAACTTGTTTACAATGTAGGAGCAATGCTTTAAAATGCAACATATATCAAAGGACAATGTGTATTATGCATTTTTCTCCCCCAAAATTAAAGTTTTATAAAGAGCTTTTAAAATAAGGCGGAAAAAAGTTAAAATCATATTGAAAATAAGGGTGTAAAAGGTTATCACCCCAGTGGCATCATAATGTAGAAATGACGTCATGAAAATTGCCTTATTTTGATAAATTGATGTTTTGTAGCAAAATAAGGGTGTTTTCCGATGGTTTTTCAACTGGGAAACATCGAGCGCAGGCTTGCTCAAGTACCATTTTTTTAGTATAATGTACACGTATAATGATCTGAAGAAAAACATATGTTAAAATCATACTTGAGCAGACCTGAGCTCTATACTTCCGAATGCAAAATATAAAGAAAAAATGAGAATATTTTCATTTGTTTGCAAAATGGCAGGAATTACGTCAATTAGGTGACATCATAGATAAACAGCGAATGAGCAATGATGACTAAAATCAAGATTGAAATGATAGGCATCCTCTGTTAGGTCTTGGTAACTTGGGTAGGCAAACCCGGGCTGGGGCAAAATAAAAGCCGGGGCAAATCGAGATTTTTAAATTTTCTTCATTATTAATATGCCAATCTCATTGAAATTTTTAGGATATGTTAAGGACCGGTGTATTTGTATTCGCTTTAAATATTGCTGCACAACAATGCGTATTTTGGAATTTATTGACGATTATTGTTTCCAAGTTGGTAAATTGGGTAGGCAAACCCGGGTCGACACTTTACGGGTTCGTGGAGTTATTTTAATAAGAAGAAACTTAATATTTCATGTTAAATTCCATTAAAACATATGAAATACTTTTTAAAAAATAAAGATTTTCTTTAATGGAAATTGATATTTCTGCAATTAATAACCTATTTTAAGAAAAACCGGGTTATTAAAACCAGATCGGATCACCCAGGACAAACTTGATAATTTCGTAATAGTTGCGTGTCTATGTTTACTCGCATTATCACCAGTGTGAGATCGGTTTGTCCAGTGTGAGACAGCAGTGTGAGATTTTTTTGTCTTACACTGTGTATTACTACGCCGCTTTACAACGTAAACAAACATTGTCTGCTGTAGGGAAATGCGCAATGATGGATTGAGATTATCCATTTAGTAATTGATTTGCTTAACTAATTACAATTTACCATATTTTTTATTGAAAAAACTGTCGTATGCTCTCATTCTGACCTGCACTATTTGAAGCATGCGGGGGGATAAACCGAGAGAAATCTTTTGAACGTCATAAGAAAGTTGTCCGACATTGTTTTCTAATGTAAAATAATGCAAAAAAAAAAAATAATCATTCATTATATACTCATGAGGGATAGTGAAATTCCACCTCGGGACCAAGATTGACGAGGCTCTGAAGAGTCCTAGACCGTGAATCTTGTCCCTCGGTGGAATTTCACTATCCTACACTCGTAATAATGAATGATTCTATTAATCCCACATGGATATTTATTTTCTGTTTTATGCAGTGGAATCATCAGAAATGTGCAGGTGTAACAAACTCAGGTGACAATTTCCTATTAAATCCGATATAAAATTTGTTTGTAAAATTTAATCACATGCCCCTGCACCAAACCAATTTATCACAATATCCTGTTCTTCTGACATCACTAGGTGGTGTATTTGACAGTTCATTCATGCAAAAGTCAACAATATGTGTAAACAATTTCTATATGTAAAACTCGATTTGACTTTAGTAAAATAATAGAACTGTCGCCGAGGGCGAAAGGGCACCATAGAATAAGGGGAAATAACTCGTATAGGCCCAACCCAAGAGACAGGGGGTCAGCCTATAGATATTAGGCTTAAATTGACCTCTAAGTCGGATATGCATAGAGCTATAACTCGAAGGGAGGTTTCACAATTTATTGATTAAGTGATTTGAATTAACTATGAATTATCAACAATAATCAAATATAACAAAGTCAAATAGAACAGGATAAAAAATATTAATTTCTTGAATTGCCAAATGAGTCAGGTTTAAATTTAGCTCGATGTTGCTTAGTCTTACTGACAGACTGGTGGACAGTCAACTAGATAGTCAGTATGAAGACATAAGCAACATGAGGTAGTGGCCAAAAGTGTCTGACTGGTTTGCATAAATTCCTAACAGTATTTATAATCCAAAAGATAATTAATGAAAGTGAGGTACAGTACTCATGATAATAACTCAAAAGCTAGGACAACTCAGAACAATTATATTGACTAATTGGGGATAATTAGCAGAGCAGACTGACCCTCGCTAATTACTTGTCATCTGGCATGAGTAAACTCTCAAACACATGTTATACAAAATGACACACCATGACAGAACACTTTAGAATTTCAAAATGACTCAATTTTTTCATCAAGTTTTATGTGCATATTTTCGTATGTCGCTTTAACTCACCCACCTAGTTAAGGGAAAAAATAGTACATGTACTGTATATGATAAACAACAATGGAAAGGTATTAAGCTTGACTGAAAAGGCACACCCACCTGACGTTATATATTAAATATAATATACCCTCTACCTAATACCGTCTAATACTGTCATATAATATCTTGAACCCCGCGATATATTGAACCCGGGTTCAAAATATCGCTGCGATATATTGAACCCCCCCATAAAATATTGAACCCCGGGTTCAAAATATTATGGCCGCGATATTTTGAACCCCCCTCTAATTTTCATTGTCATTGGAGAGGGGGTTCAAAATATTTTAGCCGCGATATATTGAACCCCCAACCTATTTCCAATTCCCTTTGGAGAGGGGGTTCAAAATATTATGGCCGCGATATTTTGAACCCCCCTCTAATTTCCAATTCCCTTTGGAGAGGGGGTTCAAAATATTATGGCCGCTATATTTTGAACCCCCCTCTAATTTTCATTGCCATTGGAGAGGGGGTTCAAAATATTATGGCCGCGATATATTGAACCCCCAACCTATTTTCAATTCCCTTTGGAGAGGGGGTTCAAAATATTATGGCAGCGATATTTTGAACCCCCCTCTAATTTTTATTGCTATTGGAGAGGAGGTTCAAAATATTATGGCCGCGATATATTGAACCCCCAACCTATTTCCAATTCCCTTTGGAGAGGGGGTTCAAAATATTATGGCCGCGATATTTTGAACCCCCCTCTAATTTTCATTGCTATTGGAGAGTGGGTTCAATATATTATGGCCGCGATATATTGAACCCCCAACCTATTTCCAATTTCCTTTGGAGAGGGGGTTCAAAATATTATGGCCGCGATATTTTGAACCCCCCTCTAATTTTCATTGCTATTGGAGAGTGGGTTCAATATATTATGGCCGCGATATATTGAACCCCCAACCTATTTCCAATTTCCTTTGGAGAAGGGGTTCAAAATATTATGGCCGCGATATATTGAACCCCCAACATATTTCCAATTCCCTTTGGAGAGGGGGTTCAAAATATTATGGCCGCGATATATTGAACCCCCATCCTATTTCCAATTCCCTTTGGAGAGGGGGTTCAAAATATTATGGCCGCGATATATTGAACCCCCAACATATTTCCAATTCCCTTTGGAGAGGGGGTTTAAAATATTATGGCCGCGATATTTTGAACCCCCTCTTCAAAAGCAATGTAAATTAGAGGAGGGTTCAAAATATCACGACCATAATATTTTGAACCCCCCTCTCCAATGGGAATTGGAAATAGAAGGGGGGTTCAAAATATCGCAGCCATAATATTTTGAACCCACTCTCCAATAGCATTAAAAATTAGAGGGGGGTTCAAAATATCGCAGCCATAATATATTGAACCCCCTCTCCAATAGCATTAAAAATTAGAGGGGGGTTCAAAATATCGCAGCCATAATATTTTGAACCCCCTCTCCAATGGGAATTTGAAATAGGAGAGGGGGGTTCAAAATATCGCAGCCATAATATTTTGAACCCCCTCTCCAATAGCAATAAAAATTAGAGGGGGGATCAAAATATCGCAGCCATAATATATTGAACCCCCTCTCCAATAGCATTGAAAATTAGAGGGAGGTTCAAAATATCGCTGCCATAATATTTTGAACCCCCTCTCCAATGGGAATTTGAAATTGGAGGGGGGTTCAATATATCGCAGCCATAATATTTTGAACCCACTCTCCAATAGCAATGAAAATAAGAGGGGGGTTCAAAATATCGCAGCCATAATATTTTGAACCCCCTCTCCAATGGGAATTGAAAATTGGAGGGGGTTCAAAATATCGCGGCCATAATATTTTGAACCCCCTCTCCAAAAGCAATGTAAATTAGAGGAGGGTTCAAAATATCACGACCATAATATTTTGAACCCCCCTCTCCAATGGGAATTGGAAATAGGAGGGGGGTTCAAAATATCGCAACCATAATATATTGAACCCCCTCTCCAATAGCATTAAAAATTAGAGGGGGGTTCAAAATATCGCAGCCATAATATATTGAACCCCCTCTCCATTGGGAATTGAAAATTGGAGGGGGGTTCAAAATATCGCGGCCATAATATTTTGAACCCCCTCCCTGAAAGCAATGTAAATTAGAGGAGGGTTCAAAATATCGTGACCATAATATTTTGAACCCCCCTCTCCAATGGGAATTGGAAATAGAAGGGGGGTTCAAAATATCGCAGCCATAATATATTGAACCCCCTCTCCAATAGCATTAAAAATTAGAGGGGGGTTCAAAATATCGCAGCCATAATATATTGAACCCCCTCTCCAAATAGCATATATACCCCCTCCCTGAAAGCAATGTAAATTAGAGGAGGGTTCAAAATATCGTGACCATAATATTTTGAACCCCCCTCTCCAATGGGAATTGGAAATAGAAGGGGGGTTCAAAATATCGCAGCCATAATATATTGAACCCCCTCTCCAATAGCATTAAAAATTAGAGGGGGGTTCAAAATATCGCAGCCATAATATATTGAACCCCCTCTCCAATAGCATTAAAAATTAGAGGGGGGTTCAAAATATCGCAGCCATAATATTTTGAACCCCCTTTCCAATGGGAATTGGAAATAGGAGGGGGGGGTTCAAAATATCGCAGCCATAATATTTTGAACCCCCTGTCCAATGGGAATTGGAAATAGGAGGGGGGGTCAAAATATCGCAGCCATAATATTTTGAACCCCCTCTCTAATGGGAATTGGAAATAGGAGAGGGGGTTCAAAATATCGCAGCCATAATATATTGAACCCCCTCTCCAATAGCATTGAAAATTAGAGGGGGGTTCAAAATATTGCAGCCATAATATTTTGAACCCCCTCTCCAATAGCAATAAAATTTAGAGGGGGGGTTCAAAATATCGCAGCCATAATATATTGAACCCGGGGTTCAATATTTTATAGGGGGGTTCAATATTTCGCAGCGATATATTGAACCCGGGTTCATAATATCGCATAATATATTGAACCCGGGTTCAATATTTCGCGGTATCAAAATATTATATGACACCGGTAATACATGTGTATTATTAAATAGAAGGGATATATAATTCTATTATGAGAAAAATATATATAACATCAGGTGCCTGTGTGAAAAGGATACTAACTTATCTTTAATCCCAGTGAAAGTTCTATCTCTTGTGAGACAAAACATTCTTGAAATCAATAAAAAAAAAAAACTGTAGTCAAATGCAATATCTTACTGGCCGTGGATCTCCCGCCCCCTCTTGCCCCTGAGGATTGAGGAGGAGGGGGAGGGTGGTTTTGTGCTTCTGTTGGTGGTCCTTGGGGTGGCTCCACCTCCATTTGAGTTGGTTGAGAATTCTGAGAGTAGTTTCCCTCATTGGCTAGCAAAATGAAAAGCAACTTAAACACATAGTACATAATATGATAAAATAATTTTTCTGAAAAAAAAATAAAAAAAATTTCCCCTAACACTTACAATTTTAATGCATACATGTACTTTTAAAAACCATTAACATGTACATGTAAACAATATTTTTATAATGACCGAATTTGTAGAAATAAAACACTAAAGAGTTGAAGAAAAGAACGACTCAATATTTATACGGTAACAGTATGTGGTTTTTTCATACACCATACTCTGAAACTAATATCAATTGATCCAATTTACCAGTTTCCAGGACAATACCTGGTTCTTACCTTGAACAGAAGAAATGTATTTGTTGACCTTTGGAATTAGGTCAGCTCTGTCAATGACCTTCAACACTTTCAGTAAAACATCAACTTTCAAATGAGACATCTCATCTTTCTTCTCCAAGAATAAAAACAGATCAAAGATGGATTTCATTTTGGAGAGTTGTCCTTTAGGCACCACTGATGTCAGAGCAAACATGACGGACTTGAACTCTTCGTCATCAATGTCCTCACCAATCTCAAACAGTAACACTCTGAAATAACGACTTTCCGTCACTCAAGAATCTTACCTGTATACTAAATACTGAACTTTATACACAAGCATTGGACATTAGAAATATTTCTTTGTATTGTAAAATAAAAAAAAGATACAAAGTACTAAAAATTAATTATCTTACTGTAAGAAATAAAATTTTTAACATCAGATGCCTAGTTACCGGACAGGTATATCCGTGCACTATCAGGTATTCACATTTAAACACTAATTTTCTGAGCTGTTTTGAAATTCCCAAAACTATATACATATTTTGTGAAATCAACAGTTAAAAAATGTTAATGTATAAATAACATACTGATAAAAACACAAGGAAATTAAGTTTTAAAAGTCTACCTGAAGGGGGACAAAAACCTGGCTGAATTCATGTATGAGATTTTCTTTTTCTGTAAATCTGCCTGCAGCCTTTTTAATCGCAATTCCACAAGATTAGTGTCCCTAGCCATCTTCTTTAACAAGTCTTTCCTGTGAATTCTGTAGAGGCATTCTTCTAGAAGTTCTAGGTCGCCATTATCAATATCAATGACTCCTGCATTCTGGAGCTCAGTGAACAGATCCAGACCCCTCTCGGCTCTCTGTATCTTGGAATCCGGTAAAACTCCACGTAAGAGAAACTTCAGGTTGTCCACATCACTAGAGTCCAACCCACTGTCAACACACACTAGAAATTCTCCATAATCGAATGCTTTTTGCGGAACTGCATCTACCAATATCGTATTGTCTGTCTCTATGTCATTCATTGTATAGTGCTAGATTGTGCAGCTGAGTCTCATACAATGTACAAATATAAGATCTTTTCCTTTCTTGAATGAATACCCTGTACCTAAAACAAAGGTAAATAAAGATACATACTGCCAATTAAATGATGAATATATATCCTGACAGACAATTAGCTATCTGCTAAAATTTAAGTTTTATCAGTTATTCTTGATTAGTTCATTTTTCATATCAACAGGGATATTTATACTGAGTATACATCCCTGATATCAAAAAGCATAAGAGTAAAAATTGTAAATTGAAAGTAGGGGGTCATATGTTGTTTTAGCTAAATTCAGCAAATCTATTTGGGGGTATTATTTATTTTAAATCTCTGATCTGCCAGTTTCCAATAATTCCAGGCATGACATATACATATGCCTGTATGTAAAAATTACATTTTTTACATGACAGCAATTCTCCTTTTGTGTATACATAAACAATATAATCATGATTATGATGACAGTTTCGCTATCAATAGTATCATACACAGGAAGCCTCCCTCTCTCTCTCTCTCTCTCTCTCTCTCTCTCTCTGATATTGTGCGTTAATATTACTTTAGTTAAATACATGTATAGTCACGAAAAAAAATAGAAATTTATTATATACATACTGTTGATCGACTGTTCTTTGTGGCTAGCCTCTTTTATAAGGAAATAAAACATATGTGGAACGTACGTAGACCGAAGAGTAAAAATTGTTTGTCTAATGTCCAGTAAATGACTTTTCATTTAACGTTATTCATTTCAACGTAAAAGATTACCAAAATTTACAATTACATACCTTCAAATTTTCTGTCATAAATATTCAGATCTATTTTTAAAGCAAGTAAAATTTTCAGTGACATGGGCATGGGGATTCCCAGTTAAAAATTATTTATAGCAACGACATTAGGTAGATCGTTCACTTATTGCAATGAACAGCTCAACCAAGAACGATTCGATTAATTCATTTAAATTCAGTTAAAACGTCAGTTTTCCTGGCATGTAAAATATCAAAATCATTAAAAAAGCCAGGAAAACGTCAGATATTTCGGACTAATCACAGACAATATTATGAATTGAATAAAATTTCTGTCTTTCGAGACCAGATTCAATGTTAGAAGCTTTCAGTAAAATCTCTGTCAATTAGCGTGAAATTAATTTTATAAGATATTTAAACAATAAAATGTTTCCTTTGGTGATTCATGCGGGATATAGAAAGAGGCGACATTGCAGATAAAATACAATTATATATTTATATGTTGATCTATCGCTACCTTCGCATGAATCATCAAAGATTTTATATTTACATCTTTCTTCAATTTAATAAATTAATTGTAAAATGTAAGTAAAATTCACTAGATAGCTAAAAGAAACAGCTAAATCGTCTCCTATGGAAATCATCATGATTATTTCGTGCAGTCCGTGATTTTTCTTCGGTCGCTGTAAGTTTCGACCAATTGATAAACGGGGCGTGTATATTTCAGTCTGGCTGTTTCTATATAGAGCTATATGGATTAACTACAAGTGTCTGTAAGAAATACTTATAGAGGGAATCATACTCGGTAGATGGTAAAAATTTAAACAATAAAATGCTTTGGTGATTCATGGGGGATATGAAGGTAGCGATATTGCAGAAAAAATACAAAGTACATGTACATGTATCTACAGCGCTGTTAATTACTGAGCTATAATATATATATATATATATATATATATATATATATATATATATATATATATATATATATATATATATATATATATATATATATATATATATATAAAGCACTGAAAATGGCTAACGACACGAACAATTGAAATTGTCAAATTTTCGGGACAACCAGTCTCTTCTTCAGGACATAAGAGAAACAAAAAGAATTACATAGGTAAAAACAAAGAAAACAAAATCTAGCACTACAACTAACACTACTAAAGAACCTATAAAAAATAATAACTACATTTTATACAGTTTTGATGATCAATGTTGATAAGGTTTTGCCAATGTGGCCGATCGCTCTGGAGTAATCAATCGACTGTCAACTTCACGCCTGATCGAGTTAATTAGGCTAATAATGGGAAATTCAAACACCCGATGTTAAGTCGTACGGCGCTTAGGTTAAGATCCGAAGTATTTAATTAATTATGTAATGAATCGGAGTTAGGTGTAAAGTAGAAGATAATTAAATGAAAATAAAGAAATATTATTAATAATTAATAATAAATGAAAACTGGTATAAAAAGTAATAACTGATAGGTCGGAGTTGACAGATATGGTAAGATTACTATATAGGTATCAGGTGATGTTGGGCTATGACACGTTCATTTTCATGAAGTCAATTTGCTTGTTCATGATATGCCATCAGGTCTGAATGATTTAAGTCTGTGCATCCAGAACTTTTCTTTGCTTTTCCTCTCCGCGTCTGTCCACTGAGGATTATGGTCAATAACCACTACTGTCATGTCTTCCCATTTGTGACCACTTATATTAAAGTGTTCCCCTACGGGCTCCTTGATTTTCTTGGTCTTTATGGTCGAGCGGTGGTTGTTGATTCTTCTACGGAGGTCACCTGTTTCCCCAATGTATTGCTTAGAGCAAACCTTGCAACTGATGAGATAGATGCAGTTGTCTGTTCGGCAAGACGTGTTGCCCAATATTTTGTAGGTACGACCCGTAATGGGGCTTTTGAAACTGTCCGTGCTGATGCTGTGCTTGCACAACAGGCATCTGGCGTCTGAACATGTTTTAAAGCCGCCATTGGGCAACGGGTTGTCTAATCTTGCTCTCACTACATGTACCATATCCTTTAAGTTCCTTGGGCGTTTAAATGCCGCCATTGGTGGGTCCTTGAAAAGATTAGCCATTCTTTCGTTAGTGTAAAGAATGGGCAGATTATTTCTAAGGATGCTGTTAAGGTTCTTAAGGGCGGGATGGTAGGTATTGACAAGTGGAACCCTGCTTTTGTCTGATTTCTCTTTGTATTGCAGAAGCGTTTTCCTGTCTTTTGTCACGATCTCATCAATTGCAGATTGCACTGTGTGGGCTTTATAGCCTCGATTACACAGATGGGATTTCAGTATCTTGCTCTGTTCTTCAAAGATTTTATTAGAAGAACAGATTCGTCTGATTCGGGTTGTTAATCCTTTAGGAATTCCTCTAAAAGTATGGGGAGGGTGGCAGCTAGACGGCTTGAGATAGAGATGAGAATCTGTGGGTTTCGTATGGAGACTGAATTTTATTTTACCATCTTCCAGAGTTGAAGTAGTGTCCAAAAATTTGTTTTTGGAACTAGAAATATCAACTGTAAATTTAATTGAATTATGGAAGGAGTTGGCAAACGTTATGAAATCATTTAGGGAGTCTCGGTTTTCAACCCATTTCATCTCAATATCGTCTATGAACCGCAACCAGCTCAAAGGTTTGAAGGGAGCCTTAAGAAGCAGGTTGCGTTCCAATCTTCCCATAAAGATGTTGGCGTAAGAGGGAGCCATTTTGGTGCCCATAGCTGTTCCGCTTATTTGAATGTAATGTTCGCCATTAAACATAAAATTGTTAAGTTTAAGAACATGTTTAAGGAGCTTGAGTAGAGATTCGGTTGATGGATGCTGAATCGTTCTACTATCCCAGACCTCCCTGCAGGCCTCGATACCTTCATCGTGTGGGATATTCGTGTACAAGGACGTGACGTCCATAGTAACGAGAAGAGTATGGTCTGGAAGGCCAGAGGAAGGTGTTTTATTGAGGTAATCTGTCGTGTCCTTGAGGTATGATGGCAAATCTTCTACATGTGGACGGAGGTGTAGGTCTATAAATTCAGAAATTTTCTCCGTGGGATGACCAATGGCACTAACTATAGGGCGTCCAGGCATTCCTTCCTTGTGGATTTTCGGGAGCAGATAAAATTGACCCGGTCTACAGTTGGTTGGGCTAAGCGTTTCGTAAACATTGACACCAATTTCATCATTTTCGTACATTTCGTCCAGGGTGTCGGTGATGAGAGCTGATATATATATATATATATATATATATATATATATATATATATATATATATATATATATATATAGAGAGAGAGAGAGAGAGAGAGAGAGAGAGAGAGAGAGAGAGAGAGAGAGAGAGAGATACTTAAATAAATAAAACAGAATGCGACAGTCCAAATTAAACAGAATGCGACAGTCCAAATTAAATAAATTGTTTACTGTAAACAATTTATTTAATTTGGACTGTCGCATTCTGTTTTATTTATTTAAGTATTTTTTGCTGTACCAAGGCTTTATTTATCCACACACACACACACACACACACACACACACACACACACATATATATATATATATATATATATATATATATATATATATATATATATATATATATATATATTCACACTCACACACACACCGCAGTAAGGAGAAAATACTCGGTAGATGTAAATATATCTAATAGAACCATTTTAACAAGGCCTTGGACTTTCAGTATAGGACGTAACTATCTATTTTTGCGTCAAAACAAGTTAAAAGTGACGCTGGTTTCAAGCGAAATATACCCCGATTGCGTAGTCATAGCTCAAAAGTCAGACGAATCTTGTTGATTTCAATGAGCTATGGCCGGATGGCCAGCAATGAAATGGTTTGGTTTGAACATATTTTATTGTATATTTTTATACAATGGGATTGGGCACAAGTTCCATAACTTATTAAGCCCTCTCCCTACAAAATTTTTAACAAACATGTTATAAAGCATCTTGTTGATTTCAAAGAGCCATGGCTGAGTGGCCAGCAATGAAATAGACAGGCCTACGTCACAATGCTGTTTGACACAACTACCCAAAGTTTAAGCTCGTTAAAATGGTTCTAATATTTATACTGAACTATAAATGATATGAAACAAATGTCACTGTATAGAAAGTGCTAATCGAAAATGTGCTTGATTTGAATAACTAAATGTAGCTTTATATTGATTACATCATTTGAGTACTCTTGAGTATGTTTGAAAATGTAGAACTTCTAAGAGGATTAAGAAGGCTAAAGATTTCAGAAAAGTTACAGCTTTGAGTCATTATAATAAAGAAGATGGGGGAACAAGATAGCACAAATGCCCATTTGGTTTAGTCGTAAAATACAATTTCAAATTTAATTTTTTCCAACTAAATATACTTGATAATGTTATAATACAAGTTTACAAAAGCACAATTTCTAACCATATTCAGTTTGGAATATTTTAACAAACGATAAGAAAAAAAAATTCTAAAGTTTTGATGGTATCGAACCCACAACCTAAAAACCCTAGCTCTATAATGTTACCTAATGTCTGGTGCTCTAACCACTGAGCCATTTCAGTCATAACAAACTATATTGTTAAATGCTATATGAGACTTCAACCACGAATTTACGGACTTGTATTATTTTTCTAAAACGTTCAATTGTTGCAAAACAAAATGACATTTTTAAACTATAGTGGGTCATCTCTCCACGTTTTCGTTGATTGAAATCGGTTTTAGTTCCTTTAAACCTTATATATAGACTATGACAAAAATATGGAGCTCAGACCCACTCTATAAAAGAAAAGGCATTGAAGTTCTAAAAATGACTCTATTTGGAGGTTTTGACACGCATACGCCAGTATAAATCAACCTATTCCAAATATTTACCATATTTAAGGGTTATAAATCGATGTCATGGTAAATATACATTGTTTTCAATAAATTAGAAAGAAATTATGAGATTTGTTGATATTTTAATTTTATAGTATCTTATCTATCCTCATATAGGCAGTTTACACGCCTTATTCACCCATCTTCTTTTGTTCCTTATTTTTTTCGCGAAGCATAATCAAACTACAATGAACAGCGCAGTTTAAAGAAAACGAGATACGTGTTCTCTTGTTTGAGTTAATGTTAATATAATCAGCTTTCAATAACTTTTTGTTTAAAAATCTATTTTAATGATAATACACTGTATGATGATTTCAACATAAATAACGTCATTATAAGTGTATTGATAATCAATAGCGAGACATTAAGTAGAAAAAAAATGTTAAACAGTGCATATAGTGAATTGTTGATTTGATTTCATGGCCTATCATTGTTGGTGTTCACGCGATGCTTAATTTGCGTTCTCGTTATAGTTGTATATGTAAGTCACGTTGAATTGAAATGTTATGATTGATATGGGTTATGTAATCTTAAACAATAAAAGAAATATTTTCAACTGTATCCATTGCAACAATTCTATCAAGTCCTTCACCATCACAACGTATCGCTCTTCATACTATCATAATTATTTTATTTAAAGACTTAAACTTAACATCCAGGATCATGTGTTACTATTTATGTTAAAAAGAATCACAAATTAGCTGCAGGTCTGTAGCTCCCGTTCTGAAAAAATATCGGATGGACGACCTGGGAGCTACAGTGCCGCTGTAACGAAGAATTTTGACCCGGTTGAAAATTATCCTGGGAGGTCATTTTTCAACGTTGAATATTAAGACCTAAGGTGTTGAATAAAGACCCTAATCCGTTGAAAATTGACCCGCATCGTGGAATTTTGATAATGAAACCGGTTCAAAATTCAACAGCGAATAAGCACAAATTATTCAAATAATACATATAACTTGGATTGATTTAACCAGGTTTTTTTAAATGTTTATTTTTTAAATTTACATGCTTACATGTTTTAACAGTCAGACAAAAAATGAAACATTTTGATCATTATATTTAAAATTACAATATTCAAATATGAATTAACTATTTTATTCATAGTGAACTTTTGGCATACAGTTGCTGTTTTGTGTAATACCTATATTTCAAAAATTATGCTTTTAATAAGAATATTGGTAAACATGGTTACACGATAAACTACATGTATTCAATTCAGTGACACCGGTTTTATTATATGCTGGATAGCAAATTGCACAAAATAAATAATAAATAAAAATTTACAATACGTTTTATTGTTTACATCTGGTTTTACTCTCACCCAGTAATTTGAAATTGTGATATTGTTCATTGCAAATTTTAATACAAAATTAATGTCATGTAGCATTTTTGTTCTTGCACAGTATATTTAAACTGTGATTATCTTTTTGTATTTACATCTACCCAGTAAATAAAAATAAATTACAATATGACGATACGCTAACAGTATTCTCTCCATAGAAGTTCGCATAAGAGAAAATAAACAGCAATCATCTTTTTGTTTTTAAATTCATTTACCCATACACTTGTTATTGTAGTATTTTGGAAATGTAAGAGATATGAGACATGTTAACATTTACATTTTCATGCATAGTCTTTCATGAACAACTGCTAGCGCTGTAGTTACTAAATATATCTTGAAAGTTTTATTTTGCTGTGAAAATGTGCTATTAGGATATATCGAGATGTTACTAAATATGATGAATATGATTGAACCAAATCGTTATTTATTCTAGGTATAAACTATGGAAGGGAATTACCGCCAAAATTCTATGTATCTTGCTTTTATTCTTATTATGCTTACTTCTTTATTCTTCAGTACATTTACACTTGCATGTCACTTTATTGTTTTCATATTCATGCTTATCTAATTTCACTTTGATTCTCTTTAATTCTTTATTGTTTGCTTATATCTATGTTGCAATATTCTCTTCTTATTCGTGTAAATTCTTTCTTCTATCTCTGTTACAAACGTGAATTCAAACACGCAAACCATAAAGCACGTTCAATAAAGACGAATACAAGTTGCATGAATTTAATGCTGCATTATGACGCCAGGCGGCAGTGTGTGCGCTACATTTGCTGCTCCCGAGGATTTATTAAAAAGAAACTAACAAATGGCATAAATTTAAGGTTGCACTACAGTATTAAATTTTACTATATATTCTTACCAAAATTGCACAACTTTAGATACAGATTAAAAATTCAAAACGAACTTCTGGAAAAAATCCTCTTGACATCTTTTTAAACAACGCTTCATTTACAATTTTCTAGCAAAATACACACGTGCATCCAGCAAGGCGTGAGACTTTGTTTACCTCGAAGTTACACATGTGCTTGAAAATCAAGCCCGGGCCTTTTCACCCCCCTCCGGAAACAACACGCATCAAAAATTCAAATGACCTCGCATTATTACAAAATTGGGATAGTTAGACCTCTTACACATCGTTTTTCATCTCATAAAAAAAATCAGCATCCTGTCGCGTGCGGAAACGCCCCAAATTCTAAGGGAAATTCGAGAATTATTTTGCCTCAGCCATGTTTTGACGTGAACCTTCAGTGAAATACTGTTATGACACCTTAATAAATTCGTGAAAACATCTCAAATTAAGGGCTTAGTATAGGAATATGAAATACATGTTAATATAGTCAACTTTTAACAAGCCACGATATGCGCAGACTCAAAAAGATACTTTTTTTTTCTATACATGTAAAAATAAAAGGGGGGGGGGGGGTCTGAGAGATAATTTTGTATTAATTTTTTATTGGTTGATTAGATAAGTGTGAATTTTCCATTGGGGGTGGATCTGATCTCATTCTAGATCCGCAATGCAATATACCGTATATATATGCATTAACAAATTATTTGCAAATTATTTGCAGGAACGGTTAATTCTTAGAAGAGGAACATGTCATAAGTACTTGTCGACAGGACTTTATTTTCATTTGAGGTGAAAAGAGGTGGGGTGATGCACGGTTCTGTCAAGAGGTACCCGTGGAACATGTAGATGAAATAGAAATAAATTTTTTAAAGATGTTTTTGAAAAACAATTAAAGGACTGGGGTACGAAATGCTTAGAAGTAGCTTTTCTTGTACTCTAGTACGTGTGAAAATTATCACTTGCTTGAATCACTATGTACCTCTCGTTAGGCTACAGTACTGTGTATCCCTGATTAAATGCGATGAATTAATATCCGCGTGAAATTCCGGGTTAAAAAACTTAAATCTGCAGGTTTTAAAATCTCACTTATTTTTCTAAAAGTTTTGAACTTGTGATATGAAAACAAAGTTTGGTGCACGCGATTTTATATTCGTGCGATTCGGCACAGAACGATGGAGTCGCAGAAGTAAATATACGTATACGCGGTAAAATTAACGAATCTAAATTATCCGTGACTTAATTACACAATGAGTAAACGAAAACAAACCAGGCAAATATATTAAAATACGGTATGTGATATTACTGTTTTGGTTTTAAATCTAAATCAAATTTTAAAGGTATATGTGGCGTATTTTTAGTGAATAACAATAAGATCTGATTATTTGCTTCATTTCTTTACTTAAAGATAGGACTTTCACACAAATTACGCTTTATAATTCAATCGCATAACAAAGATACAAGAAATCAAAAAAATATTTTTTTATTTTTTACCGGCACGGTAAAAAATACAAAAGATTTGAATAACCCCGCCTTAAATGGGTCACGTGACATCCATCTTGGTCTATCAACAAGAATGGCGACGACGAGAATGATAGGTATACCGTTAAGTTTGACAGATTTGGCAATAAAAAAAAAAGACAGACTGACAAGGATAGGAACAAAGGGAAGATTGTCATCGGAGACCATGTAGATTGATAGAACAGGAATTGAAGCCGAATTAAACTTAAAGTTTCCATGATGAAGTTGTAGGGGTTTTGCTAGTCAGGTTCGTGCTCCATTTGTCCCGTGTCTTTACTTTATAAGTTTTAAACCACAAGTGGATTTTCGTTTAGAGGAATTTTTGAAAAAAGAATAAATAAACACTCTCAGTACATGCATCCCTCAGGGAAAGGGGTATTTACTCCGTTTACCGTGTCGATGATGCTAAAATCGTGCTTCGTCTTTATTACACTTAATAAACAATTTATCTCGTTCTACATTAATGAATATCGGAATAATAATGCTTCGAGTATCATCTGATATAAAAAATTATTTAATTTAAGACATGAAAAACGTAATTCTAATTTGTAAACAAACTCTTCTTCCATCGTGTTTTTCCCGCACTCATGCGCAGTGGCGTTATAAATGGCAGATTACATTAATATTCATCAGACGTGTAGCAAATTTTAAAGACAAATAACTAAAGACAGAACATGTTTTATGGGCCTAGAGTTTGTGAAACGTCTAATTTTAAGAAGTATGATGTATATTTTTACTCAAACTCATGTCAAAAATTTTACTCCAAATACGCCACATATACCTTTAATAAAAATTCTTATATAAGGTTCTAAATAAAATATTTTTTTTCCTTCCAAAATACAAAACATAAATAATGTATGCTTCTTATTCACACAAATTTTCGAAGTGATAAAAATGTGTATGTATCATTTACAGCCATGCTTATTGTAGGTTAACTTTGTTTGTTTTAATATAAATCATGTACATGTAACTGAATGTCCATGTTTAGATTTGAAGGTGTTTAAGCTATAATGATACATGTAACTTAGAGACATGAACCTCATACATGTCTACCTGTCAACTGGTCTTGATTAAATGAAGAGTTGAATTGACCGACTTCCATATCAAGCTTGCGATGATGATAATTATGATACGGGTGCTAATTATGAGAAATGTAAGATTATATCGTCTCATATAAATAACTGATGCGCAGACATAGAATTTTATTTTATTTTAGGAAGGGGGTCCAGTCACCCCACCACCCTTGAAAATTCAAACTTTTTAAAATTTACTTAGTAAACCTACTGAAAATAGAACTCGACCTACCCCCCACCCCCTCCCCGGCAAACAAAATTATAAATTATCCCTTAGTACATAAACCTCCCCTCCATCTATTGATCTGAACATATAAACATTGGAGCGAAATGTCATGGTGCGAAACATCCCACATTTAGCTAGCTACGTTGTTTGTTTTTTTTTCGGGGAGCAGCAATTGTAGCGCGCACACTGCCGCCTGGCGTCATAATGCAGCATTAAATTCATGCAACTTGTATTCGTCTTTATTGAACGTGCTTTATGGTTTGCGTGTTTGAATTCACGTTTGTAACAGAGATAGAAGAAAGAATTTACACGAATAAGAAGAGAATGTTGCAACATAGAATTAAGCAAACAATGAATGATCAAAGAGAAAGTGAAATTGGATAAGCATGAATATGAAAACAATAAAGTGACATGCAACTCTAAATGTAATGAAGAATAAAGAAGTAAGCATAATAAGAATAAAAGCAAGATACATAGAATTTTGGCGGTAATTCCCTTCCATAATAAACAGTGCTGCTTAATGTAATTCAAATCAAGAAAGCAACCTAATATTTTTTGTACAGGATGAAAATAACGTACTTTTGCTTCTATAGTTTCTAAATAGCTTTGATCACGAAAACGTAACCATAATTGTTTTCATTAATGAAATGGAAATTGCTTTTTTGTGAATAAAAAAAATCGTACATGAAAATGAAGTAGAGGATCATGCGAAGGGGTTGGAGTAGGTGGTGGACCTTCGAAAAAGCTATGTCGATTTGCTTAAAAAGTCATGTTAAAGGCCAATATGTTGGACATATTTATCAGAGATTTTGACAAGTTTATTTTAATTAAGGGATAATCATTATATCCCGATAAAAGGGAGGAACAGGGTTGATGTCAGTTTTTGAAAATGGAGACATTATTTGTATTCTATTCATAGAAAACTTCAAAACAAATCACATGTTTTCTTTAAGACACAACACATTCTGCCAGTATTAAGACTAATAATTAATATGTCCTTGTTGACCTTTAAATTCTGTCCCACGAGGGAATGAAAATCAATTTACTCTTACTCCATTTGCTCGATCTCCATCGCCCTATTCAGAGGCAAAATGTAATCTTCTTAGCTTTAGTTACATAGTTTAATATATAAATGGATACCACGTTTTCAGTCTAAATATTAAATGATTGTTATCTGACAAATCAACCTAAACAAATCATAAAATAAAGCTTATGTATCGGACAGTATGACAGAATTAAAATTTTAAAACTAAAACTATCAAGTACATACATACACTCAACAAAACTTCCAAGTGTTCACCCTAATAAATAAAATAATTTTGAAATTATGAAATAAAATGATGTGAAATTTTCAGCATTTCGTAACTGATGTGTCTTCTCATCAATTGAACAGATAAAATAAAACAACACCGATTGAAATCATTTACCCGTGACGAAACGTCAAAACAAGAAATTGGTATTTTTCTGCGCATCCTTAATATGAGTGTCATTATTTTGTGATTGATTTTAGTGTTTGGTGATATATAGTTTATAAAGAAAACCACTTAAATTGGCCAAAGTGATCACTGCAAACACAGCCAGAGCCGTTGGAATATTGGTGTCTGCATTGTTTTCACAACAGATCGTATTCACTTTTAATTTGCTGTTTGTTTTGACCTCGACAAATATTCAAGTAATCCGAAGGAAACGTTATTTTGATATAATTTTTTTTATTTCGTAAGCGTAATATCATTTTCACCGGCATCTTACAACAATTCAAAAGTTGTGAGCAAAATTGAACCAACCCGGAAGTGTTAGTAATATTGAGCAAAGGTCAACATCTCGGGTCGCAACCTTAGGTCAAGGTTAATGCCTAGTTCTTAACAATTTGAAAGTTAAGTGGAAATCAGTCACCATTAAATGTGCCAATTTTATATAGGAAATACATTATACTGGGTGAACACTTAGAAGTTTTGTTGAGTGTATACATTTTAACCATGTAGAGCAAAATCCAGTTCATTTAAAAGATAGTTTAAAACTTTGAACAGGGTCAATTTTCAACGTGTCGAGGTCATCGTAGTTTAGAAAAATCTTTTTTGAGCTTTTGAAAAATGACCCCGGGTATAAATTTCACGAGTTTGGGTCTCAATTTTCAACGTTAAAAATGACTCCCGGGTCAATATTTAACGTTGAAAAATGACCCTCGGGTCAATTTTCAACCCGGGTTAATATTCTTCGTATATTTATTGCGCAAAAACGTGCGCTAGTTTTCGACTGATTAACATTATTAATATGCAAAATCTGTGAATTTTTTTTTATTTCAAATGATTTACCAGCCCCATAAATTGAAGTGGTGCAGTTTGTTTACATGTAAAAATGGCGACTTTTGATCTCGATGTAAATTTAATATACTGTACTTGATTTTTTTAGGTCGGTAGCGTGTTCCGGAGAATGCCTGAGGCAAGTAAAGAGACAATATCAGAAATTGCATGAATAATTTATTTGAATTAATTGTTTTCATCGAATTTGCGTATAAATAAGGTTAATCAGTCGAAAACTTGCGCACGTTTTTGAGCGCAATAAGTACACATTTTTTCAATGGATGACAATGTAGCTCCCAGGTCGTCCATCCGATTTTTTTTTCAGACCGGGAGCTACAGACCTGCAGCTAATCACAAACGTAATATTATTATTATAAACATTTTGCAATATAGTTATCATAATTAAATGTTTACATATTTTGACTTCTTAGGACTTTTAATTTGGTTAGCCACCCCCCTCCCCGAACTGTAAAAACAAAGCCCGCGAGACACTACATAGTATCACAATGTTCCTGTATTACTATTACTGACATGTGTATTGTGACGTCTGTATATCGTTTGGAATGGTAATATTCTTACATAATTTGTAGTGCTGAGTTACAATTGCATTGAATATGATACACAATGCTCGGGATCTAAACGAAAAAATCATAGCCGTCACGACAACAAAGATTAGCTCTCAAAAAATTACTACGCAAACATAAATTTGCCTTCAAAAACAAGGGTTGGTACATGTACGTATTTATATACGTACATGTACCAACCCTTGTTTTTGAAGGTTAAATTACACCAAATATTTGGTGTAATTCTCAAGGCATGGAGATGAACCTTTGAACGAATTTAATGGTAAATGCTGGGTAAATATTCAATATTTACATATACAAATATTTTTCCTTATATGAACCTATAGAAAAGCGAAAACGTTCAATTCTGTATGAACGTTTTCGTGACGTCACAATGATCATAGCACGCACTAATCGCTTGTCGCTTGAATTATTGTAAACATAAAATCTCGGTAATTTTAACGATTTGTCTTTACAAACGTAAATATAAGTAATAAAAAGCAATGTTAAAAAGTTCACCGGGATATGAAGTTGGTTGGTACATGATCAAATCTACTGAAAAGCCCTTCGGGCTTCACAGGATTTGATCACGTGACCAACTAACTTTATATCACGGTGAACTTCTTAAATTGCTGTTTATTTCTTAATTGAATATATAGCAATAAACATCTTTGCTTGACATGCAATGTCCAAAGTTCACTTAGATAGATAAATAGCCAAACATTAACAGTCAGACTCATCATAAACGCCTGCCACAAGTGTTTGAAAATGAAAAAAAAAATATGATAAACTTTAAAAATAATAATTCAGTATTGCTAAACAAATTTGATATCGTTTTAATTAAAGCTGATTAAAAGTGTTTCAATATTATGGCATATTTGTCTAGATGTGGAGACATTAGAACCGTTTTAACAAGACCTTGGACTCTCAGTAGGACGTAGCGATCTATTTCTTGCGTCAAAACAAGTTAAAAATGACGAAGGTTTCAAGCGTAATATGCACCGATTGCGTAGTCTTAGCTCAAAAGCCAGACAAATCTTGTTGATTTCAAAGAGCCATGGCTGAGTGGCCAGCAATGAAATAGACAGGCCTACGTCACAAAGCTGTTTGACACAACTACCCAAAGTCCAAGCTCTTGTTAAAATGTTTTTAAATTCGAGATGCCCGATCGACAATAGTATAGCCATGATCCAAATTAAGCATATTTTGTTTAACATTTTCCATACAGTAAATGTGTGTTTGAAAATATTGCAATTTACAATAAGTTATATGAGGCCTATACGATGTAAGGTTATTGAGGTCTTCCATAAATAGAGACCTTCACTCGTTTTCTAATTTCTTCCATAAATAAATATTCGGAATAAAGACATGATATACATGTTCATGGATTTCTTATTGGATCTTTTTACCTTTTTAAAAAAAAATATTCATTCGATGATGTACTTTTTGAATAATCTGAATAGTTTGGATATTCCAATTGACTCCTTCACACTTTCCAGAAGGAAATCGCACACATCGCAATCATACATGAAAAGGTGACCTGTTTTTATAACACAATCGACGTTTTCAATCCCCAAACAATGCAGAGTTTCGTTTTTATTTGTTTGATTGAAAATAATGAATAATTATGAAACGAAAAAAATATTCAATGTGTTTTTCCACAACCAGTAAGATACAGTATACTAGAATTTAAGACTGCATGGCAGCTGGTTTACGACAATTGGATACTATAGAAAATCTCTTTGACTTATTTACCTTTTTGTATAATTCGAGTCCTTTACAAATTTAAACAGACACAATCAATCATGTGTGCTGGGCAAGACAATTTTTAAAAAAAATTGTTTTATTTTCTTTTGGCCATCGTGATATTTATAAAAGTTTATATCTTTATTATCATAAATATATTCTCTGTCTATATATCAGAGGTCCGCGTGTCATCTACAGAGAATGACCTTACCGTGACCGGATTGTATGAGACCCGTAGGACATAAAAACCATTTATTTTAACGATTGAACAGTTACACACTAAATAGCATGCCACCTTCTGACTTTAAGCTTTTTGGCTGCAAAAAGGTATAGACTATCCTTGTATTTCCTTAAGCATGTACGCGCGCATTGACAAGGCGTTTCATGTTGTACAGTGTATGTTTAGCTGTATAATAGGCTTTGCCGTTATCCATTGAATTTTTTTTTTATTATTGAAATTTTTTAGCTCAAGTCGTGACAAGGCACTTTAAAGATCCCAATTAAAATGTACGAGAAATTGAAGTCCTTATTATAAGCTTAAAAAAATCGAAACTCGAAAAATATAGAATTTAGACTATAAAGGAAGAGATTTTTCTTTATAATATGTTAAACTAGTTTAATTTTTATAGGCCAATTATCGGCGTTAATCTATAATTTATGATTTTAGTCAGCATATTATTTGTCAATGTGGTTGATCAATACTTAAAAAAACCCAACCAAAATATACTGTAAACTGTTTTCAAAAAAATTAAATACAATTATAATTAAGAAAGACAGATCAAAGATCCTAACAAATAACCAATGCCTTATATTTGTTCAACCCAGAAATGGAATTTCTTAGGTAAGATTTTAAGACACACCTTCCAAAGGGTAGCTATACAGATGGACATCTAGTGAGCCAGTGCTATGCCCATCCATCCATCGACTCTCTCCGTCGATCGGAAATCCGATATCTCTTATTTGCGGTCGAAATATTACGGCTATTTCTTAATAACTAAACAATGAAATGAAGTAACACTAATGGCCATCAGCAATAAACTGAAGCTCTTACACTGTCATGAGCGGAAGTTAACAAATTCTAGCTACACAGTGTCAACGTCGCAGGGAAGAGTTGTCCCCTAATGCTGGGTTCATTTTAACTGAAAATGAATTTTTCTAGCAGTGCTCAATTCTCGAGCTGCAGGGCGTTTGTGTTTATACCAATCAATGAAACCTAGCTAGAAAAACAGACCTTTAAAGCACCAAGCGTATGTAAATTAGCATTTCATCGGGGAGGATGTTATAACAAATGCAGTTGGAGAGTTTGGCCTGGATAGCTTCATTAGTGTGAAAGACTTGAAATATGGACAAGAGCAATGCAACAAAATTACTGGATCCGCGAAATCTCTCGGACTCTTTTGGCGATCATAGAGAAGTTTCTTTTTGGCAGGTAAGACATAACGCGACATGATTATGATACAAGTATAGATATGTATGATAATAATAATGTTTTAGAGGAAATTTTGAGTTTTTACTAATTATATTTGGGATTGATATAAATATAACTAATGCAAAAATATGAACACAAGTGTTGAAACAATAGCATATAAAAGTACGGTCGGATTCTTTTCAATCAGTTATTTAGTTGAAGAAAGTCGGATATCTGCAGCACATGATTTATTCGTTATATATTAAATGAGAAGAAAATCAAGAAGGTATGTGTTCACAATGGCTAACCATTAAAATAATTACATACTCGGAGAGAAAATACTAATCTCTTTAAATAAAAGTTTTTATAACACTTGAGATTTAAACCTTTCACGCACCAAGATACCGACATGTCCCCATATATTTTTGACATTAATGCACGTTTATGCATCATGCAGTAAAAACTCTTGAAAACCAGAGTTTGACTTGCAATGATATTGAAAGATGTTTGGTTCGATTGTATGCATGTATAATTACATCAAATAAAATATTAAAAAAAAAATCACACACAGATCTTTCCAATTGCACGATGATTTTTGAAATGTTATTTACCAGTGCACTAACAACAGACCAAAACGCCGATTCCCCAAACGTCAAAATACATCTCCGCCAAAAATATCTACCAATACCTGTTTCAAAGTATGTTTGCTTGCTTAGTCTTTATAGTTGATTCAAATACCTATGATTAAACAATAATGTTATATAATACATTATTGTTAAATTGAGTCTTACTCGATACTTTGTAAGATTAAAACTTTTTTGGGAGATATAGTGTGCATGAAAAAATATTTGATACTTTAATGGGCAAACATCAGACCTAGCATTAAAGTTTAACTCTACTACAGTATCATTTTTGAACAGCTAGACACCCAAAGGAGAATACCAGCTTTTGTATTGATATGATCGTTATTGATAACATTTTCAAATATTGTTTGTCGCTTTTTTTAATATCATGGGAAATAAACTAATTAACGGAGCTTTGGACTTATCCTCGTGATGGACTTTTAAACCTAAGTCTGCACAGAATAGTTTTTTGACAAGCACACTGTAGATGCTAAAGGGCATCGGTATACATTTGCCTATACATATATATGCATGTTCGCTATCTTTCCACCCATCAAAACCTGCATGCATGTACAGTATACATTACATCAAGCAATTATATCATAAAGACTGTTGTTTTTTCATAGCTGCAGAACTGTAGCTCCACGGAAAATTTGGGTTGACGGACCGTGGAGCTACAGGTCCACCCGTATAAAAAACTGTATATTTATTGCGCACAAAAAGTTGCGCGCGGTTTTGGACTTATTAAACTAATTTTGGTACATATTATGTAAATATTTTCATACCAAAAAATTCCTGAGAAAATTTACTACTGATTCGCTTCTTTACTTGCCCAAAACGTTTTTCTTAGCAGCCTAACCCACCTCGGAAATTGAAGTATGCTAAATTCACATCGGGATCAAGAGTCGCCATTTTTGCATGTAAACAAACCACACCATTTCACTTTACGGGGCCGATGAGAGTGTTTAAAAGATATTCAGAGGCAAGTTAAGTAATGACATGTTAAGTATAATGTCTCAGGAATTTTTTAGTATTAAGATTTTCACAGAATGTATTCCTTAATTAGGTTAATAAGTCCAAAACCACGCGCAACTTTTTGTGCGCAATAAATATACAATTTTTTATACGGGTGGACCTGTAGCTCCACGGTCCGTCAACACAAATTTTCCTTGGAGCTACAGTTCTGCAGCTAGTTTTTTCATTGACTGTCGAAGGCGTAACATATACCTTAGTATTTCATAGTTCCCAATTGATAATTTAAATAAGTTCTTTTTCATTAATAAAGAAGAAGAAAAATTAAAATTCATATTCGTGAAAGATTTTAACAGTAATCACTGCATGAAACTCATGTTTATTTTGCGCCACATTGTTCACTTAGCATGAAAAATTCTCATTTTTCCCCTAAACGAATTTTCATATAAATCTTCATGCGATTTGAATACAAATATTTGATGATACGAGCCATTTCGCTGCAATCAAGCTATATTTTTTATTGTTGTCGGGCTTTTTGTGCAATTAAAAAATGTCAAGATAAGGCTTTTGCAAAATGTCAACAAAATTCAACTCCTCAGTGCACACCGTTATAATTGCGTTTTTTAAATTAGTTTTTTTCCCCATTAATAAAACAATGTATACAAATTGCAGAAACATTGTACGAAGTGGGAATATGTTCGACATATTTCGTTGCTGATAATTGACTGGGTTTTTTTTTCGTCGAATTTCCATATATATATGAACAAAGGCATTATCAACACGAATCAACATAAATCATTCTCCATATAAATGTAATAGTCAGTAGGGTAGACTATAAGATCTCACCGGTGTATGGTTCTGGGGTTTGTGACGAGTACATGTTTGTCAATTTCGATCCCTACATGACACGCATACTCTTGTAAACGAATATCAGCAATACTCATAAATAAGCATTACGCAGCTAACTTCAAAGCAGAGATATAGCATATATATAAGATATAAAAATGAGATTTGTGTACAACAATCTCAAGTATATAACGATACTTATTTCATAAAGTACAGTATTAATTTTTATGCATATAGCATGTAAAAAAGTGTATGTTTCATGCACGGTTCCAGAATTTTTTCCCGGGGGGGGGGGGGGGTGTCCGAGGATTATTTTGTTTTCGGACGCCTAGTTTCGGGAATTTTATTATGTGAATTAAATTAATATGAATTTTCAGGGCCCAGACCCCATCAATCCCCTTCTAAATCTGCGCATGTTTTATTTCGAGTTTTGTCGGAAGTGTATAAATGACTATATGTAGTGTCTTTATCATAATGTATTTAATTCATCGCATGATACTAGCATTTTCTATTTTGTAAAAAAAACATTAATTTTGTTATATTGTTGCAAGTATCAACCGAATGAAAACTATCCTTCGCTATTTAACAATTGCACGGAAGAAGAAAAAGTAACTTCATATTCGTGAAAGATTTTAATAGTAATCACTGCACGAAACTCGTGTTTATTTTGCGCCACATTGTTAGCATAGCATGACAAATTCTCATTTTTACGTTAAACGAATTTTCATATAATTCTTCATGCGATTTGAATACAAGTACAGTGAATTTGATGATGCGAGCCATTTCGCTGCAATCAAACTATAATTTTATTGTTTGTGGGATTTTTGTGCAATTGAATAATGTCAGGATAAGGCTTTTGCAAAATGTCAACAAAATTCAACTCCTCAGTGCACACCGTTGTAATTGCGTTCTTACACAATTTTAAACATCGTCGCGCTTTGAACAGCATTGCGTGCGACAACACGCCGTCATTGCGCACAACACGCTGTCGCGCAATCGCACCCCTAAGCAACTCGCCGTATCTGAGACCATCTGAGACTATGGGACACAACGCGCAGTCACAATGTCATATTTCGTTTCGATGCGCCAACGAAAAGTTATTCGCTCACTGTACCACAACCTCTCACCACTTTGCTGTCATACAACACGCGGTCGTGCAAATGCAACTTTACAAAGCACGTCATTGAGCTAGAACCATTTTAACAAGACCTTGGACTTTCGGTAGGATGTAACTATCATTTTCATGCGTCAAAACAAGTTAAAATGACACTGGTTTGAAGTGAAATATACACAGATTGCGTAGTCTTAGCTCAAATACCAGACAAATCTTGTTGATTTCAAAGAGCGAAGGCTGAGTGGCCAACAATGAAATAGACAGGCCTACGTCACAATGCTGTTTGACACAACTACCCAAAGTCCAAGCTCTTGTAAAAATGGTTCTAATAGAACCTTACTCACTCGCCGTCGCGATAACACAAATTCAACACGCCGTCACAATACACGTCGTCGCGCGAAATCAAAGAAATCGTGACAGTGGGTCCACTTTAACACGATGGGATGTTAAATGTGTTGTGCAACGATTGTTAGTGCGTATTGTGTGAAGTAGCGTTGGATAGGCGGATTGTTGTGAGACGGTGCGTATTTCTCAACCCTGTTCTTTTAGTTTTTTTGCCCTTTCCTGTATGTGACCTTACTGTTAGACAACGTGATCACATGTATCATGAGGGCTATATGGTCTCGGTCATTTTTAGACTGTATCAATCTTCATAAAATGAAGAGTTCTGTATTGAATATAATATAGGAAAGTGTTTTAAAAGCTTCTGCAAATTCCCCAAATTATAGTTTATGACCAAAAATATCATATCTAAAATTTTACGGTAGATCAGATGGGTAATTTGTTGACCAACCCAGCCTCGTTGAATTTGAGCTAATCACTAGGTTGTTGTGTGTTTCCATTACAACCACAAAATATTTAGTTTGATTTTTTTGTCACAATTACAATTTCAAATGTACAGGACGGGAATAGATACAAACACCAGTTAGTGCCACTGTAATAATGCAGCCCAGACCATTGCAACTAAGTGTGCCGTATTTTTACAGAGCATCCATTGGAACAGCGATTTAAAATCTCAATGTACAGTGACGGGTTATATTATTTCCTGTTTGTTGACGTAATAAGGACGATAGAAAATCAATTTGGTTAACTTTAATTTATATCCATTATGCATGTCGCTGTAAAGTTCTGATTTAACGATATTGCTTACTTTCGATATTCGAAATCAAAGCAACTGGAGGAAGTTATGCATATAAAACTTATGATCAACATCACCTGCCTGTGCCAATTGTAACATTCCCTTAATTAACTGCATTAATAAACTTAATTTTTTTGTTCAATCGACGGTTCGATATTTCGATATGTCGATATGTTGTTATTTAAGTCAACATGCAATCTAATTAATATAATGATTCTAGTTTATTTACATTATGCATGTCATTCTGTTAAGTTCTGATTCAACGATATTGCTTACAACTTTCGATATTCGAAATCAAAGCAACTGGAGGAAGTTATACATATAAAACTTATGATCAATATCACCTGTATGTGCCAACTGCATGTAACATTCTTTTAATTAACTGCATTAATAAACTTAATTTTTTGTTCAATTGACGGTTCGATATTTCTTTATTTTCGAATTTATTGGGAAACTTGAATGAATAAAACTAATAACTAAAATGTTTTTGTTAAAAATAAAAATAAGTAAAATATGTGTTATATAAACAACATTTGACAAATTAAAACAACACGGATATAGTCAATGTCGATATGTTGGTTATTTAAATCAACATGCAATTTAATCAATATAATGATTCTAGTTTTTTAAACAATAAAATGCTTTCTTTGGTGATTCATTCGGGATATGAAGGTAGCGACATTGCAGAAAAAATACATAACCCGCGTTAGCGGGTTATGTAAATTTTTTCTGCAATGATCGCCATCTTCATAACCCGCATGAATCATCAAAGAAAGCATTTTAATGTTTATATTTACATCTTTCTTTTAACAAATTAATAAATTAATTGTAAAAAGTAAGTTAAATTAACTAAATAACTGTTAATGTACATCAGTACGTTAGATAAAAGAAACAGCCAAATCGTCCCCTATGGGAATTAGAGTCTAACATCATCATCATGATTTCGTGCAGTCCGTGATTTTTCTTAAGTCGCTGTAAGTTTCGGCCAATCGATAAACGGGGAGTATAAATTTCAGCCCTGTCAATTTCCTGTCAGTTTCAGTCGCTGTAGGTTTTGACCAATCGATAAACGGGGTGTGTCGATATATCTATAGAGCTATGAATTAACTAAAGTTTCCGTAAGAAATAGAGGGAATCATACTCGGTAGATGTAAATATATTTACATGTTTCCACACAACTTGAATTGTACTGACGTCATGGTTTATTCCCACGTAGCTAAAATTCTGAAATTCTTATTCCCACCTAGCTAAAATTGTGATTTTCACACCTGAGTGAGCGCTGAGTATAGTCTGTTTTAGGTGTGAACTACCTGTATAAAAATCACCTGTGATATATATATTGTTAGATATTCTTGATAATATGGATTTACAGTGTTATAAAAATTTCAATTTAAGTACTATCAATTATTGAAAGGTTTAATATTTATAAATTAATAAAATAAAATAAAATATAAAAAAAAACCAATAAATAATAATAATAAAAAAATAAATAAAATAAATTCAATAGGCTTGGCAATATTATTCCTAATTACTGTTACTTTGTTCATCATAGACATCGGAATCTTCATACCAGACTTATACTTAATTAAATGCAGCACCTTTTCTGTCGCAATGTAGTAAATAACCCACTCTGCACATGCGGTAAACTCGAAACTTACGAACACTATCTTTTTTCGAATGGGGCCCTCTATAACAATGCAAGGTTCACCCAATGCAATAATGTTGCACTTGGATACTACACCTTTTACTACTGACGTCAATATTTTACTATATGGGGATACAAATCTTTCTTCAGCAAACAATGAAACAATTTTCAAAGCAGTTCACAAATTTATTTCAGCATCAAAACGTTTTCAAACAGAAATTTTTCACACATCCTACATCCATTCTGTTATTTTACTCACCTGGCATATTATTTTTTCCCTTAACGCATTTTTTCAAACACACTGTTAGTTTAGCCTGTAATTTTTCATAAACATTTTTTACAAAGACATTCCAACCTGAGCACATCAATGATTTAAAATCTGTAAATTTTATCTAAGGAAACTGATTAATATAAGTGTTTACTTGTGTCCGAATCCCTGCTTAATTATTTATCATTGTATATTTGTTCTATGTTGTATTCATTATAAACTATGGTTTAAACTAAACAATTGCCTAAATAAACAACACATGGCAGTAAATGTGTATGATATTCAAAATAAGTTATAAATGCTGAAAAAAAAACTTTTTACGGTATATTGAACCAATGTAAACAAAAACATGGCACGAGCCTTGTTTACATAATACAGGATTCTGAGCTCTGTATCTTTCTTATAACTCTACCACTGATCTCAAAGTTTGGTTGATCATTAGAAATGCCTAGAATTTTTTTTTCCAAAATCGTGACCATGCCCCGTTAATGCAACGATGTGTGTGATTACTTTCTCATCGCTCAAAATTTACCTAAGATACCTAAGATCAATCATAAAACAAACCTTTTTTTTTTAATTATTACAATTTCCATATATTACATTTAATTAATTTGTTTTTAACATAATCTTAAAAATTTGTTATTTTTTCTTTTTTATTATATATTTACCTAAGGTCAATAATAGAACAGACTATAAATCACCTGTAATTAATTTCCTTTGATCTTTGACACCCTTATCTGTGCACCATTCCCACTTAGCTAAAATCAGTCACCCATAGAAAATTCAGAATTTTAGCTAAGTGGGAAGACACCTGCAAGATAAGTCAGACTCTTCCTTTTGATAAAAACCACAGTACTGTACTTCTCGCAAATGGCGTTTCATGATCAAAATAAATACGTTACATGTTAATATATATATGAATAAGTTGCTGATCAAATAGAAATGAATTGCATATTGTATGTTTGATTTTTGTCATATATATTGGAAATAATCCATTATACAAGTATTTGAAGGGCTAATTAAACATGCTTGTCAACATGCTTGATGTTGATATAAGTGCATGAAAATATAATTTATTTTGCATGTTGATATAAGTTAAATTGTACGTCAACTTAATTATCATTCATGTTAAGATAAACTGCTGAAAAAATAATTGTCAACAATCATTCAGAATGAAATTCTTAGTGTTTTTTTTTTTTTTTTGGAATGAAAATAAGTCATCTTTCTTCAAATCTAGATTTTACACAGAATAAAAATTATAGCAATACAAGCTCATTCCAAATCTAGAAGAATGGGAATCGCACTTGATGATTAACACAGTTCAACAGCTAAAACTGCTAAGCATACCATAGTGTGCTCTGTAATGACAGAAGCCATTTTCGGTTTATTAATGTCTTTTGGTAAAATCTCTTTTCTTGATGACCAATTAATTACGCGGATACCTTTTTTATGTTACAAACACTAATATCCGCAAGACGTGATAATGACTGTATAGTTATACATATCAATTTTATATTCATGATTAACTTTAAGTAAAATTGCAAATTCTTGCAAAGACAAAAAATATGAAAAATCTAATTGTATATAAAGTTTCTTTAATTATAAATGAAAACGATCAAGGTTGCACTTGCAAAAAAATAAGTATTTCCAATTTATCGATCAAAATTTAATAACTATTAGGAAAATATCATTTTTTTTGGCATTTTGCTAATTTGTTTTTTACCATCTCTCCTATGTTTTCAATTTTCCTCTTAGCAATGTTTTATTGATAAAATGGGTTTTGACCGTCACAGTTTTATAATTGATTTCCTTTATAAGGCTTCGGTCCTAGTAGCTTCAATTTTGATAGCTACATGCATCATATTGTTTAGTACTAGTGAATCAATTATTTCTCTTTATTATTCAGAGCAAATTATTTTCATTATTCATGTTTATTTTATTAAAAAGTAAGAACACCATCATAATGGAAATTTTATTTTATCAACAGAAAGCTCCGTCTGATTTAAAGTTCATAAATAATAGACCAATCAAAACAAGACAGAAATAACTGACATAACAATCGGAAACTGTCCCGAGCAATTTTGAAATAAACCCCCACAAATCAACGCATGGAATTCATGAATAAGTATGCAAGAAATACATGTTAGTGTCTTGGTTGGACCGGAGGCTCAAAGCTGTAAACGGAAGTGGTAAAGGAGCTCTGCCGGATGTTTAAATGCAAACGAGTTTTCACAGGTGTTCTCGCGAGAGTTTCTGTCCTCATTAGCAATGTCGTCATTCTTGCTATTCTTTCATGCAAGTGTATGTGGAGGGTGCATTATAGGAAAATACCATTTAAAAAAACCAACATTTTCCACTAATAAATGTATCTGTCTGCTCTTCATTAAGGGTATATGTGGCGTATTTGGAGTAAAATTTTTGACATGAGTTTGAGTAAAATATACATCATGCGTCTTATATTTAGACGTTTCACAAACTCTAGGACCATAAAACATGTTCTGTCTTTAGTTATTTATCTCTAAACCTTGCTACACGTCTCATGAATATTAATATGATCCGCCATTTATAAGGCTACTGCGCATGAGTGTGGGAAAACTTAGCTTTGAACAGCTATTGAAAACACGATGGAAGAACAGTTTGTTTACAAATTAGAATCACGTTTTTCATGTCTTAAATTCTTATATCAGATGATACTCGAAGCATTATTATCCCGATATTCATTAATGTAGAACGATATAAAATGTTAATTAACGATATGTGTAATAAAGATCAAACACGATTTTAGCATCATCGACACGGTAAACGGAGTAAATACCCCTCTCCCTGAGGGTGCATGTACTGGGAGTGTTTATTTATTCTTTATTCAAAATTAAAAAATTCCTCTAAACGAAAATTCACTTGTGGTTTATAACTTAAAAAGTAAAGACACGAAACATGACTAGCAAAACCCCTACAACTTCATGATGGAAACTTAAGTTTAATATGGCTGTAATTCCTATTCCACAAATCTACATGGTCCTCGATGTCGATCTTCCTTTTATTGCTACCCCTGTCTGTCTTTTTTTTCCCTTGCCAATTCTGTCAAACTTATCGGTCTACCCCTCTTTGTCATGATTGTTGTTGGGTTAGACCGCGATGGATATCACGTGACCCATTTAAGGCGGGATTATTCAAATCTTTTGTATATTTTACCGGCACATAAAAAATTTTTTTTTTTTAATTTCTTGCATCTTTGTTATGCGATGACTTATACAGCGTAATTTATGTGAAAGTCCAATCTTTAAATGAAGCAATGAAGCAAATAATCAGATCTTATTATTGCTATTCAATATATACAGTATGATACAATATGTATTCGTACAAAATGGCGGCGTGTGTACATCACGCTTCGCATCGTTACATTGCAAGGGGGATAGAATGGGTTATAATTAGAATTGGGATTGTAATTGGAACACCCGGCCTTTACCTAAAAATACACAAGGTACCCATCGCCACCATCTTGGATTTAATTCAAACTGTCACATCAAGTGAAACTTTGGCTTAAAACTCATCAGTAAAATTATTTTGCGATCCTCTACGTCTCCCGATCGGTCATTCAATATCTAAGCTTAAAATCGATTCAACCAAAACGGTGCATTACACCTGTCATTAATAAAAAATCATCCTTCAATCTACATCTACTGCCTTAGATATGCGACAAAAGGCTAAAGGATGGACGGATGTTGACATAATTGCGTCACATTTTGGGTAATCCCTTCCAAATATAGCACTGACACAAATATTCAAAAGGCGTCGATTTTGAATTCGATTAACATACAAGTTAAAATTAAGAAAATAGATGCTATAAATTTTCAATTATAACTTTTATTACACAAAGTTTATATTAACATGTTTATAAATGCAAATATTTTGAAATATTGAAACAAACACACGGTGCAGGGAAATCTCATTTACATATAGGTGACAACTTCCGTCCACCCTTTAGACATTTATCGCACATCTAGGGCAGTAGATGCAGACTGATGGATGATTTTTATTAAAGACAGGTGTAATGCACCGTTTTGGTTGAATCGGTTGTAAGCTAAGATGTTGAAGCACCGATCGGAAGACGAAGAGGATCGCAAAAATTTTTACCGATAAGTTTTAAGCAAAAATTTCACCTGATGTGACAGTTTGAAATAAATCCAAGATGACGGCGATGGGTACCTTGTGTATTATTAGGTATAGGGTGTTTATTTTTATTATGAGAAAAAGTTATAACGTCAGGTGCCTGTGGAAAAGAATTAAGCAATGATGTAAAAGAAATCTCTCAGAAATTATTTGAAGCAGGTAAAACCATCGATTATGTGTCAAATACTTTGCATATACCAAGATCTACTGTTGGGAGCTTAAAAAAGCGTATTGAACAACGACATCACCCGAAGAGGAAGGACCCCCGCGGTTACAGCAAGGGACTATAGAAAGTAAGAGCGGTTAGTTAAAGTTAACAGAAGAGAAAATTTACAAGACATTACATCAAAATTCAATGAAAACAGGGAAAGACCAATATCAAAACGAACTTTGCAGTTTCATTTATACATAAAAATGGGTACAGAAGATCAGTTTCTAAGAAGAAAGTAGTTGTTAAAGATGTAAATCGTCGGAAACGTTTGTCTTGGTGCCGTGAAAAGCGAAAACTAACAGTAGAGAATTACTGGAATCTGAGTGATCTTCTCGGACGAATCTAAGATTGTGGTGGGGCAAGATTCTCGAGTATATGTGTGGAGAAAGAGAGGCGAGGGCTGGAGACCCGATTCGGTGGGGGCGCGGAAAACGGAAATTCCGGAAAACCAAACCATGTTACGAAGTGATGGTCTGGGGGTGTCTCACATGGCAAGAAGTCGGCACCATTTCTGCAGTAGACGGTGACATTAATGCAAATAAATATCAGCAGATACTAGACGACAATTTGTGGCCCGTTTTAGCCCGTCATTTTCCGACTGGAAACTATGTTTTCCAAGACGACAATGCCCCGGTACATTGTGCGCGTTCTACCCAAGATTATTTACACAGAAATGGCATAAGAACAATGAACTGGCCGACACAGAGCCCCGACATCAACATCATTAAAAATATTTGGCTTTTAATAAAAGAAAACTTCAGGGAAGAGTTGGGAGAATAGAGAACAAGGAAGACCTGTTCCATGAAATCCAGCCCATCTGGACTGAGATCACGCCTGAATATGTAAAAAGCCTATATCAGACAATTCCTCGGCAATTACAAAGTGTAATTCGACTGAAATGTCATCTTACAAAGTATTTATTTAGGTAAGTTTTAACTATTAAAAATTTTTTTTAAACACGAAAACTGAAGTTTGAAGAGTGACCTAATTCCGTCGCGAATGTAAACACGCCGCCATTTTGTACGAATACTTATTGCATCATACTGTACCTTTAATTCATATATAAAACTAGTGTAGGTTATCATTAACGTGACATTATTGACAAAATTTTATATTTGCTGAACTAATTTTGCCATTTTATTTAAAGAATAACCTTAAATTATTAATCTAGATTTTAACGTTTGTAGTTGAACAACCAAAAAATCCAACAGTGATTGTGAAGAGAAATCTCGATAAAAATCATTCTACATGTATGAACATTATTTAGATCAATGTACATTAGTATATAGAGAGTGCCTGTTTGAGAGGGTAACAGTTGAAATTGACACCCCGAGAAAACCATTGTCAACCGACGCGAAGCGGGTGTTGACAATGGTTTTCGAGGGGTGTCAATTTCAACTGTTACCCTCCCAATCGGGTACTATTTATCTTAACTTTAGATAAAAATTCACTGCTTTTATATAGAAATGACGTGAATTCTACGGCGAACCGTACGCGCATAATTTACGCGCATGTAACGATTCGTTGTGTTACCCGTTGCCAAGTGTGTTGCTATCGCTGAGGGTAATAGAACGGATTATTAACTGCGTCTAAACCAACCAGATTTCAGTTTTTAACATGAAAGTATAATAATATATACTGTGATGTTATCAATATTCGCTGAACGCAATTTTCAAGGATTTCGTTGCTGAGTTGATCTGCAAAGTCAAATGATGTAAAACACATTTGATAGATATAATAGTGGAACATTGCCTTTTTACGTACTTTCAAAGAATTGAATTTAATTATAAAATCAACGAAAATTGATGCCTATGAATATAATGACACCAAATAAGGGTTTTTTTGGTCAATTTTAAATAGAATTTTATGCATATTTTAAAAAAAAACCCTAAAACACAAATACGCCACACATTAAAACACGCAGATGTTTCAAAGAATGTTTTGCTTCTATGACTTACAAATTAAAATTAGTCAAAGTTCCCCCACAAGCTAATCTTCACGTTCATTGCACGCTGAAAAATAAATATTCGTCATACCTGAGTCAAAAAAGCATGATATGTTTTAATGGAGGAAAATTATCAGAGATATTGGTCTCTCAATATAGGATTGACTGTATAATTTTTTTTGTTCATCGAGAAATGAATCTAAAAACCGCATCGCAAACTTTATGAAAGCCGAAGGCTTTCATAAAAAAGTTTGCGATGCGGTTTTTAGATTCATTTCTCGATGAGCAAAAAAAAAATATACTGTCAATGCTTATAATTCAATTTTAAACACAAATAATGTTTAAGCTAAATTAATTGTAAATAACAAGAACAACAAGAAACAAACAAGTACATGTTATTAACACGCGGAGTGATTTTATTTAGAACATGTTGATTTGAACACGTTGATTACTTTAGCTCCGGATGTACATTAACATTGATCAAAGTGTTGTAAAAAACAGAATTGTTGATAAATGATTTGAATGATAATTTTGTATTTTGTTCTTTGAACATTGATTGCTGAAGCAGGTATGTGCTCTGGTCGTCTGGAACACCGCTGGGCCTTGCACCGCCATTGCTCGCTAACGCCAGATTGGAAAATGTTTTACCGATTGCGATTTTTTGGTTACCTGTGCATTTTCTGGCATAACTATGATAGTAATTCTTTTCTATGCCCGCTCATGAACATGATATGACAGAGTTCTACCCTGCCTCGCAAAGTGTCTCTGAGGCAGTATGCCGTGTACTATTGTTTACCTTTTGCATTCCGAGATATGGTTTTTCTAAATAGCAGATATCCTCGTTGATATTATTAATCGCTTCTTTTGTGCAGTGATTAAACAAAGCAATTATTAGCAGACGTTTATGTATATTTCATCTATTGCGCATTTACCAAAAAAAAAAAAAAATTAGAGTTATCCTTCTTTGTGGTGTTATCATTCTTGACATTATCTAAATTATATTTGCCTTTAATTAGAAGATTTAAGAAAATAGATTAAACAAATATATAAAATTATAAAATAATCATTATAAATAATTTGTTAAAATGTCAATTTTTTCAATTTTTGACAAAAAAAATTAAAAATTTACTAAGGCTTATGCAAATTGATACACTACTTATTCATCTGTTTTGTTTTTGTACGGTATATAGAACCATTTTAACAAGAGCTTGGACTTTGGTAGTTGGTGTCAAACAGCATTGTGACGTAATCCTGTCTATTTCATCGTAGGCCACTCAGCCATTGCTCATTGAAATCAACAAGATTTGTCTGGCTTTTGAGTAAAGACTACACGCAATCGGTGTATATTTCACTTGAAACCAGCATCATTTTAACTTGTTTTGACGCAGTAAATAGATAGTCACGTCCTACTGAAAGTCCAAGGCCTTGTTAAAATGGTTCTATATTACTCGATAACCCTTTATATTTGATGCGTAGCATTTCGGTTAGCGGTGCCCGTGTGTGGAAAGAAGTTCTATTATCAAACATTCATCGGAAAATGAATGAAAAATTGGTCTACAGTGAGAGATGGGGGAAAAACAATGAAAGGAAGGAAAATTGAATTATTCTTCTTATACAAAGTACCTCTACTTTCTGAAATCCATTTGCCGAAATCATGAACTAGAATTACTGATATGATGATATTGTTTTGATATACTTCTTTAAGAGAGAAAGATTATACAAGCATTAAAATGTTACAATATTAAATGTTTTTTTTTTAGTGAATGTTGCTATATGCAGATCTATAACTATCAATGCACTTTTATGAGGCGAAAATTCCTATTATTTGATTTCATCACAGAGAACTGACAGAGTGAAATATTGCAGTACAGAATTCCAATTGATATCAGTATTGGTTTTCCATACTTGTTAGAAGTAAATCAATATTTCATTGATTTTGAATTAAACGTTATTTTTCACTAAAGTGCCGAAAAATAATATATTGATTATTTGAAGTATAAACATTGTTAAAGGGTGGAGTTGATAAAAATGTATTAGTATAATGGTGTCTTGTTTTATAATACCGACACTTGAGGCAAAAACAATTCTGGTTGATTCTCAATGAAAAAAGACATTAACTTTATTGAATTTTGCTATTAAGAAAATTAAAAAAAAAATGTAATGATAAACGTCCTATCAAGAGCTCACACTCTGGCATTAGTTGCGGTCTGTCGGTCAAGCGCTCCTAACTATCATTATGAAATACAGAACATTCTGAATCACATGGTAATGAAGATAAACAGGAAACCAGATTTTTTTTTGTTTGAGGAAGTAAATGTAATACCGAAGACAAACCTTATATTTAGACAATCCGTTCTTTTAATTAAATTTGTAAAAAGTCGTTGTATTAAATACTTTGAAAGCGATCTCTTCAATTAAATTGAGCTATTAAAAATCATTAACTTCATTTTTTTAAATATCTATAGTGTTCGTAGACTATATTTACAGTAAAGCCTGTCTTTCAAGGTAGGAAGAACCTATGTGTTTTGAAGGAAGGCAATTGAAGTTGGATTTTCCTGTCGACTCTTAATTAGTTATTTGATGAAGTTCACAGCTTGTCCTTCTACCATATGTGCTTCCCTCGCGGCATCAAATATATACAACTCATGGCTTTATCCACCACTGCAAAATAAAGCAATTAGTAGGCTTACTACATTGGTTTTTTTTTAAACTTTAGAAGATTTAAGAAATCTTTGCAAAGTCAATAACAAGACGATAAAAGTTTGTGTGAATGAATAAAATTGAACCAAATATGAATTATTTTTTATTCATGTGTTCGTTATTGCCTCTGATGAGGATCAATACACGATGGAAATGAGTGCATGTTATAAAAAATTGAAACCGAGAGGGATTATTCATTGAAATCTATCGTGGCCAGGAATTAAGTTATTAATGAGTCTACGTAAATTGTCGATATAATCGCGAATTTGACAATTTTATTCTCAATATTATGTATACTGTGTATCATTTTGGCATTGCATATACTGTTATCTTTGGTGATTCATGTGGGATATGAAGGTAGCGACATTGCCGAAAAAATACCTGACCCGCGTTAGTGGGTTATGTTAAAGTTTTATGCAATGATCTCGATCCACCTTCATAACTCGTATGAATCATCAAAGAAAGTATTTTATTGTTTATATTTACATCTTTTTGTAATACATGTAAATTATTGAATTAATCATAAAGAGTAGGTAAAAATAACTATTAGTATATATAGTCTTCATATATTTGAGTCTGACATCATCATCATCATCATGATCATTTCGTGCAGTCCGTTATTTTTGTTAGGTTGCTGAAGGTTTCGACCAATCGATAAACTTGTTAGAACTGGATTATGTAGATTAAAATAACAGCCTTGTTAGTTTCTATATCGTTGTGAATTACAATATATTGCAACATAAAATAAAAATAAACCAGAATTTATTGTGAATCTAAAGAAGATGGGTGAATAAGACGTGTAAACTGCCTATAAGAGGATAGATAAGATACTATAAAACTAAAATATCAACAAATCTCTTAGTTTCTTTCTAAATTATTGAAAACAATGTTTATTTAACTTGCATCGACTTATAACCCTTAAATATGTTAAATATTTTGAATAAGTTGGTTTAAACTGGCGTATGCGTGCTAAAATCTCCACACAGTGTCATTTTTAGAACTTCAATGCCTTTTCTGAGTGGGTCTGATGGAGCTCCATATTTTTGTCATAGTGTATATAAGGTTTAAAGGAAATCAAACCGATTTCAATCAACGAAAACGTGGAGAGATGACCCACTATACTTTACTATACTTTAAAAATGTCATTTTGTATTGCAACAATTGAACGTTTTAGAAAAATAATACGTCCGTGAATTCGTGGTTTAAGTCGCGTATATCATTTAACAATGGAGTTTGTTGTGACTGAAATGGCTCAGTGGTTGGAGCACCAGACATTAGGTAACATTATAGAGCTAGGGTTTTTAGGTTGTAGGTTCGATACCACCAAAACTTTCGTAACTGAATATAGTTAGAAATTGTGTTTTTGTAAACTTGTATTTTAACATTATCAAGTATATTTAGTTGGAAAAAATTAAATTTGAAATTGTATTTTACGACTAAACCAAATGGTCATTTGCGCTGCCTATCTTGTTCCCCCATCTTCTTTATTTTAATTAATTACCTTTTAATCATCACATAATTTAATCTGTGTATTATGTAAAGCTGGTTGCAATTAAACTCATTAGTCCAAGGTGATGAGAATAAAATGAAGCGACCATGGAGGATCGATTTAGTTTTCTCTCACTATCACCTTAATCACGCAGCTGTCATTGGTTGAATTTCACAGAGTGACAATGAAAATCACTTATAGATGAACAAATTTGACATTGTACATTGATATTGTATTAAAACAGCTATCAACTTCAAATAGTTTTCCAAACCTTTATACAAATAAAACAACCTTGATGAGAGCTATGGAAGAATCAGATATTATCGTCTAGGCCTCAATGGTTGAGGTTCAATAAGTTCCCGGTACATTAATCTGGAAAATCCAACGTGTTTAAAGAGCAAACGTATAAGAATATCCATCTAATTTAGACGGGAATACACACATTGAAACCTTTATTTGTCTGCAAATTCTATGACACAATATCTTTTGCATCAACTGCTTCTGGTTATATGGGACTGCTGTTGTGCAATTTGTTTATCAAATTATAATGGGCATTTCAGGCAAATTGATGCATATAGACTGAATAATATCGCCCTATTGTATTTTAGTACGTATTTATGACATATATTGAGAAATATAAATCAGAATTGGTACCTAATAAGCTTATGCTAGTAAAATAATAATGGCTGGTTGAATGATATTTTATCATTCTTTGAATGCCTGAATGCAAATAATTAGGTATTGTGTTTTTGTGTCCACTTCCTGTAGGTCCCACATTTAGTTATGCTGACGTCACTGTTTCTGCTGATCGTCGTGGGCAATGGTTGTGTCCTGTTGTCGCTGATATATTCCGAAAATGGCATAAAGACCCGGATGAACTTCTTCATACTGCATTTAGCAATAGCAGGTGACGTAGGCAACAAATTCATACACAACACTAAAGTCGTTGTTTTGACAGTTCGTTTGTTTTTCTCACAAAACAAATATTTCAGCAATAGTTTGCAGTGCATTCTATTATGAAATATTTATATCCCTTGTGTATTAGTATTTTTTCTCTCCATTTCTCCATTTTCTTAAGAAATCTGATTGCGTTCATAGAGCCACTGACAGAATCACATCACGATATAACCAGTTTCAACTCATTTGCCAACATATTAATTAATTGAAATACATGCGTACGCATTCAGTAGTACAACGCTTTTCATTTCAAATTAAATACATGTACAATAACCGTACAAAATCTTCAACTGTATCTTTTATCATCGTGCATTAATCATGCATTAATCATGCATTAATCATTGCAGATCTTCTGGTTGGTTTGGTTATAGTAGGACACGATATTGTGGAAAAGGTGCAGATAGATTTTAATGGAGGTTCATTCCTCTGCAAATTACTGCAATACATTAAGGTACGGTAAATCTTCCAACTTCATGATTTAATCAGCTCGCAAAATCAACGAATTTCTAAGCTCGTATGATAATTGGGACCATCTATTTTGTTACTTTATAAAAGAAATGTGAATTTAAAGCAGACATGCGCTATTTGAGCATGCTTTGTGGGGAAACACTAACATAAATCACTCTTGTAAGATACAATGGACGACAATCGCGGTCCGAGTTATCCCTCTTAACAAACAGATTAGAACCATTTTAACAAGACCTTGGACGTTTGGTAGTTTTGTCAAACAGAAATGTGACGTAGGGCTGTTTATTGCATATTCGTTCAACTGTGCCTGTTTGAAATCTACATTTGTTTGACTATTTTATAGTGCTATTCCTATTTAATCTGTGCAAATTTTGCTTGAAACCTGCATCATTTTCAACTTGTTTTGATGCAAAGAGTATACAGTTAATTTATTCAAGGTCTTGTTAAGATGGCTATATATAATTAAGTAAATGAATTATAACATATATAACAATATTTTGAAGGTAGTGGTGATATACTCCTCCACGTATGTGCTGGTGTCTATGAGTATTGACAGACTGGATGCCGTGGCCAGACCAATGAGATTCTCTCGTAGAGGTCAGTAAGAGACCAACGATTTTTTTTATTGTACCAAATCAACAACTCTCCTATTTTCTTGTTATATCGGACGGCATGATTTGCAATGTGTTTTTGTAGAGTTCAGAGCAAAGGTCCTTATCGCTGCGGCATGGATTCTCTCATTTGTTTTTGCACTACCAACCCTTGTCCTGTTTGATGTCACAGACGATAACGTCACCTATCTCGACAAAAGCGTCACCTTGTGTGAGGCGGATTTCAATCATATACACGGACCAAAGGTTAGAGTCATTTTAACAAGACCTCGCACTTTCTAGCTGCGGGTCTGTAGCCCCGGTCTGAAAAAAATAGGATGGACGACGTGGGATACCAGGTCGTCCATCCTATTTTTTTCCCGCTTTCTTGAATTAACTCAAGTTGCAAATGACGCTGGTCTAAAGCAGAAAGGTACAAAATACGAAGACACAGCAAACGTTGCACATATTTTGTTGATTTCATTGAGCCATGATTGATCGACAATGATTATATACAAGTCTACGTCACGACTACCTAGGTCTTGTTAATTAAAATGACTCTGATTATGTATCTGCCATCTTCTGTCGTTAAAACATGTACTCAACAGGACATTAAATATAATGTTACACCGTTTTGACATCAATAATTCATAACTAGTGATCGCCCGATTTTTAACGGGACTTTGTAGAACTGATCTATATTCATTACAGATTTATATAACCCTTATAGCCCTGGCCGCCTTTATCATCCCCACTCTAATAATTACGGTATGCTACTGCTTCATCATCGCCGTCATCTGCCGCAATGACGATGACGCTCAGCGAGAACGAACCAATTGGACGTTTGAAAGACAAGAAAGTTTGCTTAGTAACGGTATGTCTTCAAAGTTTTTTCACTCTAGGCTACATGTGCGAATTTGGAATTTTTTTCAAATGGAGTGGCGTGGAAGGAATAATATTTTTGGTAATAGTTATTTGTTAATTTTATTATGTGAATTTAATAAGTTTGAAGTTAGAACCCCCCCCCCCCCACCTCGCTAAATCAGTCTGTGTATGTAAAGGACTGAGAGATACTGTTTATCATTTATCAATAACGTTGCTTCATTTCTTATCAGCGACCGTAGATTCGTCTCGTGGTTATCCGTTGGGAAGACACAGAAATCCTATCATAGAACGAGCCAAAGTCAGGACCGTCAAGATGACGTTCTTCATTGTTTTAGGTAAATTGATTCTTTAAAACGACTGGTGGCCGTGGCCATATCTCGACTATATTAATCTCCTTGCCACAAAGAGCTTTGTGTAGAGGTACATGTATATAGGAAGTTATTAGAATATTGAACTCGATTTATTTGGAATTTTCTTTTGAATTTTTAAAGGTTCTCTGATCATCCTCTACCTCAAAGTACTTATTTTATTATAAAAATGTTATTTATCCTTCAAACTTAAAATGAAATAATTTAATTCTGGTTGTAACGCACTTTCTGATTGGCTAAAAAATTATTTTATATCGTATAAAGAATGTTGCCTACGTCATAGTAAGACTAACGTCAAAAAACGTATCAATCCGCCTGACGTTACGTTTGAATTTTGTACAATTTGATGTCATTTTAAAGGTCAAATGACCGTTTTTATCTACAATTAATAGCAAAAAATTAAATTATAAGCAATGAATTCAAATAATTATTAGTTTTATACGATATAAAATGGTTTGGAACAGTTTATAAAGCGTAAACTGCCCCAAACCATTTCATATCGTATAAAACTAATAAATATTGAATTCATTTATTAGTTTTATACGATATAAAATGGTTTGGAACAGTTTACGCTTTTTTATAAACCGCTTCGCGGTTTATAAAGCGTAAACTGCCCCAAACCATTTTATATCGTATAAAACTAATAAATATTGAATTCATTCCTTAAGTAAAATAGAAAGAAATTTTTTGATAGTATCCATGTCATAACACTACAAAACTAATTGAATTTGTATATATAAAAGGATGATTTATGGTACGAATTAAAAAATCCGGATGATTTAGAGTTATCGATCATTGATGACGATCGGAGATCGTTAAGGTAGATCTACATGTACATACAAATGTGTGCGTGTCACACTGTGGTCTGTTAAAAGTTCAAGGACACCACAATTTCCTCATCATATTGTAATATCTTTGACTTCATCTCCCAGATGAAATCTTTTGCCTTCGGGGGAAAACAGATATCTAGGTAAATAATTGTAACAATATAACTGCCGACGAACGACGATTACCGGTAAAACAATTGACCTCGCTTTTTGATATATTATTCTAGTACAAGTATTTTTGAAGTACTATTGAAAATCGGATTTACTTTACCTCAGCGTTACTACATTGTATATTCTTTTTGCGCCTCATGTAACATAATTGTTTACGTTTTGAGTGTAATAAATGAACCGGAACGGAAATCAAACAACACAGTCAAAGGAAATGGTTTATAGAATTTTCCCACTTTGATTTAGACACATCCAAAGTTAAACCCAATTATTAAATAATTAAAGGATCGGTAAGAAAAGAAGTCCCATTACTGTAATTAGAAGCCGGTGCTGTCTTTTGATAAAGTAAGATTTCTTTATTTGTGTTTTTCAAAATACATTCTGATCATTGCAAAAAAATATTTTAAAAAGAAATAACTATATGTAGGATATAGATCATTTGCGTTTTTCTTCACTACAGATGTATAAAGTTATAAGACTTTTATTTCATTCCAGACTTTACAATAAATGAATTTCAAAACTAAGTGGTATTAGGTTGGACGACACAGTATACACTTATAGTAAACAGATGAATACACAAGTGTATACACTGTTATGCAGTAGTTTTGCACGGTAAAATGGACCTTGAATATCGGTCTGGATAGCTTATTGTTAGAAATAAAGGGGTCCCGAATTCGATTCCAGTTTCAGCTACACCCTCCTCCTGTTTCATACGGTGCCATCGTTTGACCAGCCTTTCGAATTGCCATAAATCCGAACCAGGGTTAAATTGTTGTTGGGTCGAAATACATTAGGCCTATATCAGTTTTAAAAAAACGAAATAGAAAAAAAACAAAACTTTCACAACAAATATATTTTTTAATCTTGATTGATCATAATTATAGTACTTCAATCATGCCTGATAGTATTTTTTGGAATGACTGACTGAAAGTATAGAAATATGAAACTTTTATTGTCTAAATATAATGCAACATTTGTATTATTTATATCTACATGCATCAATATGCAATCTTAACATCAGCTGTTCTGATACGCTACCGGTCTCGTATCGTAGCAGCTGATTTTAATTAGATTGATTAATATGTTGGAAAAAAAGCCCCAAATTAACAAAACAATTGAAATCATATTTATTTCTGACTGAGCTCTCTATGTATATATTTTAGCATTTATTATCTGCTGGTGCCCATACTTTGGATTCATGCTCCACCAGGTCTACGTTTTGGGCACACCCCACACCAGCACTATGAGGGCCCTAACATCCCTCGTCAGCAGCCTGTCCCCGCTGAACTCGGCCGTCAATCCAATGATCTACGGAATCTTCAGTACCAGGATCTGTCGAAATCTAAGGTCACCACTGCTTACAATCAGTTTTTCTAGTGTATTCATCGGGAAAAGTTAACGTTTTATTTTAACAGTTTAATGTTAAAATATAAGGGATCAAAAAAGTTATTTTTCTTGTACAGAAAAATGAACTGTCATGGGTGGGTGTAAATACAAAATTAACAACATGATATGTATGCATATGTAACTAGTTGTCATGTTGTAAATATTGTATATACACCCACCCAGTAAATAAAAAATTTACAACATGACAAATCTTTTAACATGAAAACCATAGTAATGAATATTGAAGTTTTTCTTTTCTGTTTAGTTTATTAATATTTTGAATAATCTAACCTACCGGTATATTATTTAAGAAAAAGTAATTATCTAACAATTAATATTCATCAAGGCCGGTGAATCAGAACATCCTGTACAGTGAATCATTTCTTTTCTCTCGTAGACGTGTGCCATTTTTGAAACATTTCGTGTGTTGTGGGCGACACAAGCGCCGCTTCGGGAGTAGAATGTCGTATACCTCGCAAGTCGAAGGTGTTTTTCTGAATGACGTTTCTTCTCTGAGGCGTCGCCAAATGTCGGGGTCGAGGTGGAACTCCGATCCCGACCAACGAAATTCCAGGAGAACAAACAGACCTTTGTTACACAGATGTTCCTCTCTTTCTATTGAACAGCCAAAACAGGAAGTTCCGTCAAATAATTACTCCCAAACGTGTAGGACGACGTGTAGGGCGAGGAATGGTGAAGTTAATTTGAATAGAACAGACGAAAAAAATAGAAGGTGCATTCCTTTGCTGCATCGTGAACTTTCCGCAGAAGACGGTGAAATACTACGATCTTACACTGTAGTAAAACAGATGTCTGACGAAGTGTAAAGACGTCATCTTATATTCAATTTGAATTTTGTGTGTTTTATTTATGTAAGATAGAGTAGATTGGATGTGCATTGAATCATAAAATGTAATGGTACGCCGAGAGGAACCGCAGACTGCATTGTTTTGCATATTTCAACTAAATTTGAATTGGGATTTCATGTTGTGTTTACATTAAAATTGTTTTAAAATAAATTTATGCCTGCGAAAGATAATTAAATGTCTCTGTCATTTGATATTACATTAAAAAAATAAACCCGACATTGAGAGAAAAATTATGAAACTCGTTCGTATTTATTTAAGAAATAAACAGCAATTTAAAAAGTTCACCGGGATATGAATTTGGTTGGTCACGTGATCAAATCCTGTGAAGCCCGAAGGGCTTCTCAGTAGATTTTAATAAGTATATTTTATTACTTATATTTACGTTTGAAAAAGGCAAATCGTTCAAAACTGTTAAAATAACAGAGATTTTATGTTTACAAAAACCCAAGGGACAAACGATAAGCGCGTGCTATCATCATTGTGACGTCACGAAAACGTTCATACAGAATTGAACTTTTTCGTTATTCTGTAGGTTCATATAAGGAAGCATATTTGCAAATGTAAATATATACAATTATATGCTTTTGTGTTGGTTTATATGCGCGATATAACGGTTGTAAAAAAACACAGTTTATTTTGCGGGTTTTTTTTGGGGGGAAGGGTTGTAACCAATTAACCCAACATGAACCAAGAAAAAAAAAATGCGAAGCGCATTGATGAAAACGTTTTCCGGTCAATTTTTTCTTTGATACGTCGATCAATAGAAATATTATTAAATTCATTTCTTATCATTTAATAAAAAATTTTCAAATCATAAAATGTGAAGCGTGATTGATCAAAAATGTAAATAATGTAAATGAAGCCGCGCGTATGAATACAAAACAGTAACAGCAACAATATTTAAAATGGATGCGCCTTCAGCTGATGCAGGGCTATTGAGCGGAATTTAATGGATTAAATAGAAAGTTGAAATCTGAACCGGCTGAATTGACAACAAACGGAAATTACATGCGATGTCTTGTGATGCTATTCACTATGCAGCAAGATTCGTTAAAACTGGTTTTGATGCGAGTTAGATCGCTGGAATATGCAACTGGATGCAAGGAGACGCGATCGTGGACGAAATAGGTTGATATGTTGACAAATAATAGTATGTATAATGTTGTGGTAACTAGATAGCCTGTGAGGTACTAATCTTATAAATGATATATCTGCCGCTTGGAATACGCCGAAGGAGTTGATGCACTACCCATAGCTTTGCTTTACGATTCTGATGACCGATCATGTACGTGTTTTTTAAAACTCATCGTTACCAAATTTGATTATTATAGTTTCATGTTAAATACTGAAATCTGATTGGTTTAGACGCAGTTGACAATCCGTTCTAATACCCTCAGCGTTAGCAACACACTTGGCAACGGGCCGATAGAACGAATTGTTACATGCGCGTAGATTATGCGCGTACGGTTCGCCGTGACAATCCGTTCTAATACCCTCAGCGTTAGCAACACACGTGGCAACGGGCCGATAGAACGAATTGTTACATGCGCGTAGATTATGCGCGTACGGTTCGCCGTAGAACTTACGTCTTTTCTATATAAAAACATTCAAATTTGCTATAAAATTAAGACATTCAGTATAATAAAATAAATAGTGCCTGTTTGGGAGGGTACCAGTTGAAATTGACACCCCTCGAAAACCATTGTCAACCTCCGCTTCGCGTCGCGTCGGTTGACAATGGTTTTCTCGGGGTGTCAATTTCAACTGGTACCCTCCCAATCAGGCACTATTTATATAACAGCAGTGTTACCGTAAAGTGTATAGGCCTGTATGTCCGCTATAATTATTCCTGGAATTGGAACAGCCAGCCTCGCCGTAAAAGCTGATCGTTGATCGCAAGCAGACGAAATCGTGAGAAGACGCTTAATTTTCTATTTAGTGAATTAAATTTTGTGTATTGTTTATTTTTCAAGGCTAAACTTTAAATTTTTTATATTTATAAAGTTGTATTTTGTTTGCTAACAATTAAACAGACACAACTTTACATTTTGTTGACAGTGTTTATTTTGGAAATTCCCGTTCTATAAATAGTGTTAAATCAGAACAGTTGAGAAAAGTAGATCCGGCAAAAATTTTATTGACGCAGGTATCAAAGAAATTTTTCGACCAATCAGAAGCGCCAATATCTCATCAAGCTAATAAATATTAAATGATTTGTGATTTTGAGAAGAAAAAGTGTGGTAAGCCATCGTTAAGGATGAGTGTTACATACCGTGGATAGAAGCACAGGCACCTGACGTTATATACTTTTCTCATAATAAAAATAAATACCCTATATCTAATAATACACAAGGTACCCATCCCCGCCATCTTGGATTTATTTCAAACTGTCACATCAGCTGGAAGTTTTGCTTGAAAATCATCGGTAAAATTATTTTGCGATCCTCTCCGTCTCCCGATCGGTCATTCAACATCTAAGCTTACAACCAATTCAACCAAAACGGTGCATTACACTTGTCATTAATAAAAAACATCCCTCAATCTGCAATCTACTGCTTTGGATTTGCGATAAATGTCTAAAGGGTGGACGGAAGTTGTCACCTACAATGTATATGTAAATGAGATTTCCCTGCACCGTGTGTTTGTTTCAATATTTCAATATATATGCATTTATAAACATGTTTATATAAACTTTGTGTAACAAAAGTTATAATTGACTGTTTATAGTATCCCTTTTCTTAGTTTTAACTTGTATGTTGATCGATTTCAAAATTGACGCCTTTTGAATATTCGTATCAGTGCTATATTTGGAAGGGATTACCCAAAGTATGACGCAATTTATGTCAACTTCCGTCCACCCTTTAGCCTTTTGTCGCATATCTAAGGCAGTAGATGCAGATTGAGGGGTGATTTTTATTAATTACAAGTGTAATACACCGTTTTGGTTGAATTGGCTGTAAGCTTAGATGTTGAATGACCGATTGGGAGACGGAGAGGATCGCAAAATAATTTTACCGATGAGTTTCAAGCAAAACTTCCAGCTGATGTGACAGTTTGAAATAAATCCAAGATGGCGGGGATGGGTACCTTGTGTATTATTAGATATAGGGTATTTATTTTTATTATGACAAAAATATATAACGTCAGGTGCCTGTGGATAGAAGGTATTGATCTGTGAGCTGCGTTGAAGATATCTGTCTAAGAAATTAGTCTAAGGTCTACAAATTTGGTCTTGATAAACCGGAAATTAAAATTCAAATTTATTGAGTTCGCTGAGAAGAGTCCCCTTGCCATCCACCCCCCCCCCCCCCGACAAGCACAATTTATCCCTCGGACCTCCTTTCCCTCCCGAAAAAAAACTTCTGGATCCGCGCATGATTAAGAAGGATTGACTCAGACGTTGTTGATACTTTCTATAATAAAACGTTCTTATAAGACTTACATGTACTGTGTACTGCAACTTAACTCATCTCATATATATATGAAATATTTGAATATGTGAAGGGTGTTAAACAATCCGTGACTTTTTATTGGTTCAAGCATGCCATGGAAGAAACGGAAATTGCAGGAAAAAAGACGTATTTTTCTTGCAGTGAGCTCGCATAAGACCCGCAAAAGTTTATATTACTAGTAAAAATGCATGCATATACTTATAGCTACTGTACTATACACGGGCATATTAGTCTGGTGATGCCCCTTTCAAAGTTTAGAAAATGCTCAAAATTTTTACTGAATAGAACGACCTTTACTGGACCTCGCTACACATGTATTTTCCGAACAAGAAAAATACAAGAAACGTATGCAAACAAAAAAAACCCCGTTTTGCCGTTCGTTTGGACGTACAAGCGTTATCTGTTAAGGTTTGACAGAACCATAAGCGTGCATTGGCTGCAAGCTCTTCGTATATATACCCATAATTAAAAACTTCTTTCGGTAAACATGTAGAGAGTTTGCACTCAAAGTGACTTAGATCCTGTGAAGACATTTATATCATTTGATTAGCAATATTATGCAAGCATTTATGTAAGTTTAATTCGTATCATTATTGACTATAAACACTTTACTTAAATTAGCTTGTTATCAGAATGGTGAATCAAAATTTTGATTTGTCTACGACGTAAATGACATCGCTGGTTTTATGACACCGCTGAAGGAAATTCACAACTACCTTTGATGTGCTCGTATATAATGGACAACATATTAACGACTTTATCTTACTTTACTACTTCTGTTCAAAATGAAGCTTTTCAAGACCTTGTTGGGACTCATTTCGGTGGTAAATACTACATTATTATCTTCGTATTTTTTTTTAAATAATAAGTATCATTAATAACCAAATAAAAAATTAATAATGTATAAATATAAAAATAACTAGATCGTTCTCGTTGCGAGCAACGAGTGGGTCTTCCGTCCGATTTTTGAATAAATGAGATAAATCCCATCATTTTAATGATAAAATCGTAAGTCTACGCAAAAAAAACGAAAAAAAAATTTTGCGGCACTCGGGGCTTGAACCCGGGTCGCCTGGGCACTGTCCACGACCATAACGACTGAGCTACTCGGGCTCTCGCTTCAGGACTTTGACGCTTAATATCTCGAGAATGCGTTGATCGATTTTAAAACAAAATACATATTCTGAATCAAAAAAAGGGTCACTATTAACTATAAAAAAATTAAAGAACAATATTAAAAAATAAAAAAGTCGAAAAATTAAAATTTTTCAAATTTGCTTCCGGTGACGACCGGAAGTGACGGCTGGCATTCTCTTGACCGAGGTGCACCAGAAAATAGGTAGATCTATCATCTCTGAAAATTTCACCCCCTTATCTTTACTCGTTTTTGAGAAACCTGACAGACAAAATTGACTTTTTAAAATCGTAAACGGACGATAACTTCCGACCGGAAGTGTATTTTCAAAAATGTTTAAAAAGCGATCAACTTCAGATAAAACTGCGTTGATCCTGAAAATTTGAATGAAATCGATAGAGCCATCTCCGAGAAATCGTCTGCACAAAATCGGTAAGAAAAAAAAAGAATAATAACTAGATCGTTCTCGTTGCGAGCAACGAGTGGGTCTTCCGTCCGATTTTTAATTAAATGAGATAAATCCCATCATTTTAAAGATAAAATCGTAAGTCTACGCAAAAAAAACGAAAAAAAATTTTTGCGGCACTCGGGGCTTGAACCCGGGTCGCCTGAGCACTGTCCACGACCATAACGACTGAGCTACTCGGGCTCTCGCTTCAGGACTTTGACGCTTAATATCTCGAGAATGCGTCAATCGATTTTAAAACAAATTACATATTCTGAATCAGAAAAAGGGTCACTATCAAATATAAAAAATTTAAAGAAAAATATTAAAAAATAAAAAAGTCGAAAAATTAAAATTTTTCAAATTTGCTTCCGGTGACGACCGGAAGTGACGGCTGGCATTCTCTTGACCGAGGTGCACCCGAAAATAGGTAGATCTATCATCTCTGAAAATTTCAGCCCCTTATCTTTACTCGTTTTTGAGAAACCTGACAGACAAAATTGACTTTTTAAAATCGTAAACGGACGATAACTTCCGACCGGAAGTGTATTTTCAAAAATCTTTAAAAAGCGATCAACTTCAGATAAAACTGCGTTGATCCTGAAAATTTGAATGAAATCGATAGGGCCATCTCCGAGAAATCGTCTGCACAAAATCGGTAAGAAAAAAAAAGAATAATAATAATAATAATAATAATAACAATAAGAAAAGTGAAAAAGAAACAATAGAATAATAGAAGGGTCTTCCGCTGAAGACGGAAGACCCTAATTATATTGACTTATGCAAAATTATTTTTTTAATAATTGTTCTAAATGTATCGAGATCTTTTTCAATTAGGGTTATTTTTCGATATTGGAAACTGATGCGATGTCGTTGTCTGACAGAGGAAGAAAGCTAATGGAGTTTCCTGGACTGTGTGTAAGTCCCGTATACCGGTAGTTTAAATTACTGACAAATAGCACTTGCATTGCCAAATCATTTATCGGGTTTCCTCAATAAGTTATACATGTATTTCTGATATTACAGATGGACTGTGGGTATTTTGTTCCCAACATGCACTGCGATCTGACAGTTCCCTGCACCAAAGACACTTGCAGGAAAGTTTGCATTGATGGTATGTTTGAGAAAAAAAACCCATTTCATTTAATCTTAGCGCACATTTCTTTGCATGTAGTCATGGTCATTTATCTTAAACAATGCAAAAATAATATTTATCTAAATTAAAAATGCAAATATAATTCAATTTACATATTAAAAAAAGAAAGTCAGGAGAGCTCACGAACAATATGCTTTGTACTACTGCAAGCATATGGTCTACTTTAATTCTTCTGAGCAGCAAGACTTGCATGACGAGTTTGCATGGGATGGTTGACTATGAATCGCCATTTTTAAAAAGATAAGAAAGGCTAAATTATAAATACAAATTGAATCGTAACCATCCCGGACAAAGTAGAAAACGCCCTATGATGAATTTGTCTTTTCCTTTAAATGTTACTCACTTAATCTTATCTTCTTAAATTAAATCAAAAAGGTTTAAAAGTGATTTTTGAATTTAGGGAAAAAGAAGAAATACAAGAGAATACGGTTAACTAGTGAATAAAATTCTAACGAAACTACTAGCATTCCGGAGTCTATAATGATGGTGTAATGAAAACAAAAATAATATTCATACGATGAAGTAAAATTCCTAACAGAAATGTACCAACAAAGAAGAATAACTAAACATTATCCAGATGTCATATAACATACTTATCGATTAAAAAAAAAGATAGACAATTCTATCTATCTATCTATCTATCTATCTATCTATCTATCTATCTATCTATCTATCTATCTATCTATCTATCTACATGTATCTACTTTTTCGAACTTTGCGTCATTATTATTCATTTAGACACATGTCTATAGACACATGTCTATACATTGCTTTAATACGTGTTGTTTTATGTACCACTAGATGATAACCCGCGCGAGCGCGGGAATTAACACTTAACAAATGAATGACATAATGCAATAATGTTGAATCATATTTTTTCCGTATATATTGTGTCCGAATTATTTCTTTTTAGTTTTTTTAACATATTCTTTAAAATTGAAATTTTAAAAAATGCATAGCTAGATATTTAGAAAAGGGATGAACAAATTAAACTGAATTAGATGATATATACACGAACATGGCCTTAATTCTGAGTGGAAAATGATTACAATGATTTTTTTTAAACCAGTGAGTGGGTATTTAGGATGTCATATGTCTAAATTTTGTTCTTTAGGTCAAATTTCACTAATATTTTTATCCGTGTTCCAAATGTGAAGTTCAGATAAAAGACTGTTTCGAAAAAAAATTGGGGAGGGTAATTCCCCCCCCCCCCCGCCCAATTTAACTTCCCCGTTTGATAACACAATTAATGTATAAAGTTCACTACCAATCTGTCGTGGTATTAAAATGTATTAAACTAAAAAAAAAAAAACGCTAGTGTATGCATATTTATTTGCATTTTTTAAAACCAAAGTTGTCATTTTCAAAGTATCTCGCTCTACACTTTCCGCCATAGTGTAAACCGCGTTCCTGGGCACCCCGTTCTGGAAAAAAAATTCTTCCGATCAAAACTAAAATCGCATCAAATTTTTCCATTTCATTTATTAACTTTTTTGTATTAACCAAAAGTGTCCCATTCAAGGTATGAATATCTACCCGCATCGTCGGAACCCAAGGGTTTTCTATCCGTTACACTGTTGAAAGCAGTGTAACGGATAGAAAACCCGTGGGTTCCGACGATGATCTACCCGCGATGCATGATGAACCCGTCCTACACTTTTCGCCAAGATGTTAATTAGTCAAACCGTGTTCTTGGTTACCCCGTTCTGGAAAGTTCTATTCCATTCTTTCGCTAGAGGTCGCGGTTTCGGTAGCTTCTATCTATCAAAACTAAAATTGCTCACTCAAGAAACGAATTGCCTTATTTCATTTATTCAGCATTTGTCAAATCGTTCTATGTGTAATCCCTGTAAGTTCCTAATAAATATATTCACTGTTTACGTAATCATTCAATATTATTTCATTGCAAGCCTTTATTTTGATGCAAACGATTCCTGTCTTGGATCCGCCAAAGCGTGTCCACCACCTTACTCTCATTTTTGCTATTTCGGGCTTGTTTATCGAAAATGAAAGTAGGTTTTTGATTAATTTCGAAATAATAACTTATCAGTTAAAATTCAATTATACCTTACGGACATCATCACGCATGTGTTGAAATACCAAAGATTTAAGTAAGTACTCTGGTGCAGGCGTTTTGTAGTTTATTTGCAAAATGCCTTAATTTATAAGTATAGATTTCTAATGAACATATCGTATGTTTTTATCCCACGTTTTATCCCACGTACGTTTGTGTTCTGAGTCTACAATTCTACAAAGTGTTACCAATCAGTGCATTAAAAAGACATTAAATCTTAGTTGATTTATGTATACAGGGTGCTACCTTTATTTTCATTTTACCAAATATTAAGCAATTGAGATTTTAGTATATTTAAACAATAATATACATGTATATACTTTTATCAACCAATTACATTTCTTGTCTCATCCAAAGATGGTCCGCAAGTAACTGGAAGCCGGCCCACTGAGTGCGATTCACAACAAAACACAGATCCGGACACTTACAAATGCTGGTGGGACAGCGTATGTGCTGCAAACGAGAGATGCTGCATCACGGATACCGGAAGTTACTGTAGCTCTTAGCCATTGTGTTGTCACGATGAACTCAGCAAACGATATTGTTTACATGTAATGAATTCAAACGAAACTAATTCAACGATTTGTTTTTTGTCTTTACAAATTAAACACAAGATATGATTTCAAAAGTGGAGGCAGAGGTAACCTCTGAACTTTGCTGGGAAGACAAGTGCCAAGCAATGTCTGAATTGACATCCTGATGAGATGCTTGAGATCTCGTGGTCTATTACCTAATGTTACTAGGTACTCTTTGACTTCTGATGCTAACAAATCATGGTTTTTGATGGCGTCCACATCGAAATAAAACGCTGCGTCTACCATCAAACGAAAAATATCATCTTTCGTTGAAAACTTCTTCACTAAGGACAATACTCCATGTGGGTCTCTCACATGCATCATGCCCCTCGTTCCTCTAAAACTAATTTTTGCACCATATTTAATAAGAAGGGAAACAATTTCAAAGTCCGCCTCCTCCTCGTTGAGTTTGAGGTATTCTGTGAGAGGCGGTAAGTACGGGTGTGTGTAACTGACACGGTCCGACAGGGCATTTACGTCAGCACAGTTACTAAGAAGTACCTCTAGCAATTGTCTCCTATTTTTCAGACCTTCTGTACCGCACACTAACATGACCGGCGTTGCGTAGCTTTCTGTTCTTTCGTTAACGTCACTTCCGTATTCTAGCAGCAATTTGCATATATCCACGTGATCTTTCAAAATTGCCTCATGTAAAGGACTGTATCTGTAATTCTCTGACCTAAATCGCGACGCTCCATTTTGAAGTAAGATTTCTGTTATTTCTAAATTACCTACTTGGATTCCAAAGTGAATAGCTCTCTTTTGTTCAAAGCGAGGTGGACATTCTATGTCCAAGTCGGCCCCATGTTTTATAAGAAATTTCACAGCCTCTACATTTTGTTCTCTGCAAGCTTTCATGAGAGGAGTGATACCACATCTATTACAAGTATTCGGGTCCGCGCCATGGTCTATCAATAGTTTCAAACAATCGAGGTGGTCTAAAGGAACCAAGTTGATCTCATATCCCATGAAATATTTATTGCCCGAACGAGCCCCGCTTTCCAGAAGAAGTTGAACACATTCAATGTGATTGTGGTCTATTGCAATGTTCAGAGGCTCAAGAGTCAGATACCCCAACGCTCGAGTAGATTCTTGAACGTTCTGGTCATCATCAGAGCAGAAATTAATTGTGGCTCCATTTTCTATCAACGTTTTCATGACGTCATTGTAGCCCTTTCTGGCGCATATATGTAGAGGCGTGTAACCGATATCGTCTGTCAAGTTTACATCGGCGCCATTTTGTATAAGAAAACTGACAAATTCCTTCGAATTGACAAATGCTGCATAATGCAGTGGGCGGAGACCTTTCGACACTTTTCCATTGACTTCTGCTCCACCTTTCAAGATCAATTCGAGGTCGTTTAATGGAAGTTGGTATGTTATGGCATCCGCTAATAAGCGCTGAAGACTCTCGGTTGTCCATTTCTCTGAGTCGGATTCTTTGGAATCTGCGGCGTTGGCTTTCTGTATTACAATAGATATCATCAATAATCACTACTGCAAAAATATTCTCATAGTTCGCTAAGCTACATATCAAACAAACTCTAATCCGAATAATGCCTTTCTTTTGGTGATAATCATAGAAAGGATTAGACAATTAGTTTAAAAAATTGAAAATTACAGTCATGAAACAAACAAGCAAAGCAAAAGATCTACCTTTTTGCGTTCCATGTTATCGTCTGCGGCGGAGATATCATAAATTTCCCCTTCGCCGGCTCCCCATGATCTTCTTGCATACAGCATCCACGGAGAACACATCATTATAATTTCTTGTAGTACATAGGAATGTGGCGTACATATATACTTGGCAGATCACAGCGTGCGTGCACGTGTGTGTCTGTGTGTGTGTGTGTGTGTGTGTGTATCAGCGTAATTAATACCCATTATTCGTATGAATATATTTACCGATAAATTTTTTTAGAGACAGTCAAACAGAAAGATACTAGGTTCATAGTTAAAGCATCAATCCTCGATACTCTTGTCTTTGATGAGTAAAGTCAAGCTTTCGTTGAACGTACATTTTTTATGGATTACCACCGTGTTATCGGGTACACCAGTACGCGTAATGGTTAACCATATTCAACTCATTTACGAGTGGAACATGACCACCCCAACCCTCTTAAATTTTCCCCAAAGTTTGTTGCATTTACATGATGGAAAGATCATATGATAATTAAAATTTTAATGAAATAAACAGAACAACGAAATAAATTTCAGGGCAATAAAGATACTTGATTGATATAATAATCAGCATTTGTAAATAAGAATATTGGTTCAATACCAGTCAACATATTCCACTCAGTCTTTAAAAACACTGTTGTTGTTCACATAGTGTCAAAGTGACTTTGAAATTGTCTTGGAGGAGGTTGTATGTGTTTTACGTAACCATTAGTGTACGTGATAGTGTGTATATATAATTATGTCGAAAATTATTAAATATTATGCCGAAGCTGTAATTCTGTGACCGTGGTAAGAAATTTTTAAATTATTTTGTGTATTATCTACATTACAAGTAAGTGCATGTTTTTTCTTAATTTTGCATTGGAAATCTGTGACATTCAATGTTTTTTTTAAACATCACACGTCAAACCTGATCACGACGTACGAGCTCCAGTAAACGTCATCACGCTTTATTGAATAGACAAACATGTATTTAATATATTTAAAGAAACGTTCAAACTTTTCTAATCAATTTGATATGTACATTTGAAAAATAATCGTTAAATCAAATATACTGTATCCTATCTCCAAAAAGAGTTTTCTCGGCAAAGTTTCTAGTCACAAAACACACAAAATGGCATGTTCAGTGAATGTTCCATCTATTATTCATATCCATGACAAAGAGCGTAAATAATGGCTTTCTTTAAAGGGGCATGGTCACGATTTTGGTCAAATTCTATTTTTCTGTTTTTATTGTTTACAACACTTTAGGAATGCATTTCTAATGATAAAATGAAATTTGAGAGCCAGTCGTTAAGTTATACGCAAGATACAGTGCTCACAATTCTTTGTCATGTAAACAAGGTTCGTGCCCTGTTTTTGTTTACATACATGTAGGTTCAAAATACCACTAAAAAATATTTTTCAAGCTGATTTGTCTATCTTCTAATATTTTTAAGCATAAATAAACAGTTCCTTACGTTTAACACATTCATTTTAGGTCTTAAATTGGAATTTTCACTTCAACATTCAAAATGTAAACAAATGCGTTGTTTACATAGCAAAAAATTGTAAGCTCTGTAACTCGCTTATAACTGAAAGAATGACACCCAAATTTTGGTTGTCTATTGAAGATGCTTTACTGAAGCATTGTAAACACTAAAATCGAAAAATAATTTTGACAAAATCGTGACCATGCCCCTTTAAGCGACGATACAAAAATATTTCATACAGATACATGTAAACTTCAAAATAAATATAACGCTCACACGCATCAGTGGTATTCAATATGTCTGCACGGCCTGGCGTTTCAGTTATATAGGACCGACGATATCCAAAGCTTAAAGGGGCATGTTTACATGTTTACAATGCTTTCGAAATGCATTTCTAACGATCAATCAAAATTTAAGTCGTAGAGTTATAAGCAAGATACAAAGCTTACAATTCTTTGTTATATAAATAAGGCTCGATCGTGTCATGTTTTCAAGTTGTTTACATTGGTTTTAATAAACAGCAATTTAAAAAGTTCACCGGGATATGTAGTTGGTTGGTCAGGTGATCAAATCTTGTGAAGCCCGAAGGGCTTCTCAGTAGATTTGATCACGTACCAACCAACTTCATATCCCGGTGAACTTTTTAAATTGCTGTTTATTACTTATGTTTACGTTTGAAAAAGACAAATCGTTCAGAAATGTTAAAATTACTGAGATTTTATGTTTACAATAATCTAAGCGATAACCGCGTGCTATGATCATTGTGACGTCGTGAAAAAGTTCATTATAGAATTGAACGTTTTTGGTATTCCATAGGTTCATATAAGGAAACATATTTGCAAATGTAAATATATCATTTTTTTCCTTTTGCTAATTCGTTTTGAACATAAATGAACAGTTTCTAGCGTTTGTTACATTCATTTAGGTATAAATACTCGAATTTCTTTTCAACATTCAACATGTATACAAATTCATTGAATGCTTATTTTTGGATGTCGTCGTTCCTGTAACACAGCAAGGGGTGCAGACAAATCATCATAGCGCGCGTTAATCAATGCTTAGATCTATATTTATAATCATACTGATGTCTATTTGTATGAAATATACATGTATGTGTATTGTCGCTGTAAAGACATTATATACGCTCTCAGTCAGGGATATGGAACATACATGGAAAAGCCATATTAATTTAGAAAAAAATCCTTTTTATTAAGGAGTAGATATAATTTAATGATTATTTTTCAAAAGTACATATCAAATTGGTTATGTAAGATTGAAAGTTTCATTCAAAAATAAATATACTCAAAACAAGTGAAGACGTTAATATTTGTGCTCATGGCGCATGAATTAGCTATAGGTGTATTCATAGAAAATTGAACGTCGCAGATTTCCAATGCAAACAAAAGGGGAAATATACACTGAATGATGAAATGTCAGTTTAAAAATATCATCATCTCATAATTTTTTTTGAATATAGGCCTTATGTGATATATGAATATTGCAAATTTTGAATTCCTTCATCGATTTATCTCGTAAAATACGTTAGGTGTTAGTTGAATATTAAAACATACCGATTTTGTGTATTAAAATAAATTAAATCCGGATATTTGTAAAGTAACCGGAACAAGTTTCCTTATTTACAGATGTCACTATTGTTCCCGTGGTAAGTATTGTCTTTCTTGTGTCGAGTGGAGCACAGGGGCTCGGTTGTCGGATAGTGAAATTTTTTTTATTATTTGTTCCCAAGGACTAAAATGATTAAAATTAGTAATCTTAAGTGTATTTCTGTCTATTGCATTAAAAATATTCACCAAAAACCCCTGTTTCAATCATGTTAAAAAAGTGTATTCAATGTACATTAAAAAAAGTAAAGGGACGACACTCGCCATCTTGGATTTATAGGGGGTCCTCGGTTCACGCTATGATTTAAACAAGTTCTCCAATTTCTCCAACGATTTCTGACGAGATCTAGGTTGGAAAATGATCAAATTACTTATCCCTTTCGTCTGACTACACATGTGTCCCACAGAATAAGCGCATCGTGTCGAAATGTACTAGATACTCGCCAAACTTATCGAAAGCAACGGAAGTTGATAAAAACTCTCTATGTAATCACTGAGGCGATCCGAAAGCATACGATAAACCAAGAGGAATATCTTTTCGCGGATTTTTTGCTCTCTCTAGACTTATCATATGCTTTCGGAATATCTCAGTGATTATACGGAGAATTTACGTCATTCAAATGTAAACTTCCGTTGCTTTCGATAAGTTTGGCGAGTATCTAGTACATTTCGACACGATGCGTTTATTCTGCGGCACACATGTGTAGTCAGACGACAGGGATAAGTAATTTGATCATTTTCCAACCTAGATCTCGTCAGAAATCGTTGGAGAAATTGGAGAACTTGTTTAAATCATAGCGTGAACCGAGGACCCCCTATAAATCCAAGATGGCGAGTGTCGTCCCTTTACTTTTTTAATGTACATTGAATACACTTTTTTAACATGATTGAAACAGGGGTTTTTGGTGAATATTTTTAATGCAATAGACAGAAATACATTTAAGATTACTAATTTTAATCATTTTAGTCCTTGGGAACAAATAATAAAAAAAATTCCACTATCCGACAACCGGGCCCCTGTGGAGTGGAGTCGGCGATTTTATTAATTTGATGTAAATGAATGAGAAACAGGCAAAGTCCTACAAGTGAGCTTCGCGAGCAAAATCCTACCCGTTTCTCATTTATTTACAACAAATTGATAAAATCACCGACTCCTGTGGTTCATCAATTTTATGACATGGGCGTCGGAACCGGGGGCGCGGGGGGGGGGGGGGGGGGGTTAGGCCCCCCTCCCACTTTTTTTGCAAAGTAAAAAATAATGTCGTTTACAAAAATTTAGATTATCGGGAATCAAAATTTTTAAATTCGTGTCTAACAATGTTGCAGTCAAAAATGAGCCGAGCTTTTAAAAGCCCTCAAGCCACTATTACAAATGTAGCTGAAGAAATTCTTAAAGGGGAAAAATGGCTAACTTCTTCCCTATTTTGAACAGTCAGTTTTCACATTTAATATTCTACTAAATAAACCCTCTCATATTTTATTTAAATCTATCAAACATTGGTATGTTGCTTTTAGTTTTTACTGCTCAAAGAATACTGACTTTTGTTCAGTAACCATACTGTGTATCATTGACGTTCCGTTCTTGAGAAATATCCATTCACACCTCACTTTACAACGCCAAACAGGCGTTCAGTGGGTTAGAAAATGCAAGGTCGTGGGTTTACGTACACCGTCACCGCACCCCCCCCCCCCCTAACCCCCTACCCCCCCCCCCCGCATTACGGCTATATTTTAAATTAAAATCTTTAGTTATATCCATGTTTTGGAGCATTGGCAAAGGTAGATATATGTGCCTAACCATCCTAACGATGACTAGTCTGCTTCTGTTGATGTTTGTTGTACTCGAGTTGCAACTTGGCAACTACCGGTCATGAAAAAATGTGCTGCTTGAGTCTATTTAAACGTTGCTTGTACGCATGCGCGGATCCAGAAACTTTTTTCCAGGAGGGGAGGTTCGAGGGATAATTGTGTTTGTCCAGGGGGGGGGGGGGTCCGAGGCATATTTTCGATAAGTTTACTATGTAAATTTAATAAATTTTCATTTTTCAGGGCGGGGGGGGGGGGGGGGTCGGGACCCCTCCGACCCCACTCCCACCCCTCTATATCCGCGCATGGTACGCAACGTGTCGAACGCGAACATTTTTTAAACAGCAGCGGATTTTTATTCGTTGGACGTCTGCGAGCGTTATACGATAAGGTGTGACTTAAACAAAACACGTCACTTATTAAAATTAAGGATGAAATAAAAAAGCACTCATACGGGTAGTCCGAAATATCTGACGTTTTCCTGCCTTTTTTTAACGATTTTGATATTTTACATGCCAGGAAAATATCAAAATCGTTCAAAAAAGGCAGGAAAACGTCAGATATTTCGGACTATCATACGGGATGTAATGGTGCAATGATCGTTTAATAGTATGACAGATTTTTAAGCGACACATGCGCGGATCTAGAAGGGGTGGGGGTCCGGACCACCCTGGAAACATCTTCGCTTCGCTTCTCATCTATCAGAAGCGTAGTGTATCGGAAACCCTTAGCGATTAAATGAGAAGCGTAGTGTATCAGAAACACTTGGCTAGCGATTAAATGAGAAGCGTAGTGTATCAGAAACACTTGGCTAGCGAAGATGCCCTGGAAAATGAAAATTTATTCACGCTGCATGGTCCGATTTTTTTGCTATTACAGTATTAAATAATTTTCCATACAAATCAATTAATTTAGAAAGTTATAGACTTTCGCCTATTTACACCAGCAGAATCGATCTCCTTTCAAAGTTAGAAATATTCGAAGTAAATAAAAATAATTTCTTTAGGGGCATACAAAAAAAACCCCGAACCAAAATGAATCATGGAAATGTTTAGGAAAGTGAACCGTTTAATTTCGTCCCCCAAATGTTTGGGTTTATTCAACCCGCATGCAATTTATCGACAGTAAACAAAACAAACTTCAGAAATAATAGTGAACAACATGTACACAGGTTTACTTTTGATTTGTCAGAACACTACCCATATCTATACTCTATTAAAAGCGATGTTAAAGTCGTAATAATCCTCGCCTCGACGTCAGGGGCGTTGTTTAATGAAGCGAAATAACGCGATGCCCTTTTTATGTTCTTTTTTTGTTATAAAAAATGTACATCATATTTTCATTGAAATATGGCTAAATTGACCGGGAAAACTACTGCAATGTTTATTATTATACACATACATGGCATAACTATTGTTTAAAAGCGTACACAAAAGTTGATATAAAATCGGACCACGCAGCTTTAAATTTACATAGTAAAATTATCGCAAATATGCCTCGGACCCCCCCCCCCCCCGACAAACACAATTATCATTTGGGCAAATTTTCTGGATCCGCGCATGCGACACACATAAGATCAATACCACTAATCAAAAAACCTTCAGCTGATGCATGGATGCATGTTATTAATCCATCTGAATACATGTAATTTTATTTAAAAGCTCTCTCTCTATCTCTTTCTCTCTCTCTCTCTCTCTCTCTCTCTCTCTCTCTCTCTCTCTCTCTCTCTCTGTGTCGTAGTCATGCTCGTTCGTGGATATCTTGTGTTGATAGTTGATAGATGGTCGTCATATTTTTTAATGAATATAATTATACAAGCATAAATACATTTCCACACACAGCCTGCTACTGTGTGCATCGATTGGAAAATAAGTAGTCATCTTGATAGTCATCAGTCAATTTTTTTCTCTTAAACGTAGCACCATGCTATCTATAAAGTTTATGTAAAGAGTGTATAGGAGACACATTCCTATAACAACAGAATGGCAGAACCACGGTGACACTGCATTGAGCAGTGACATACTGCTATCGCTGGTCACTACTGTCCAGTTTATGGGTCTTACGCTGCCCAGAAGAACATTAATGTATAACACAGCCATTTCTTATCATTACTAGAGATTCGCATTTTCGTGGTAAGTAATTGCTTTATTTGATGAGAACTTGTCCTGCTTTTATGTATTCATTTAGTTTAATTTATTTAGATACATGTACATCTTTTTATGAGAATGGTGGGACTGTATCTTTTTTTCATTTTAATTGATGCGGTAGTAGCAGTACCAACTTTGTACTACTGAGCATAATTTACATATACTGCATGTATTGCCATGCAATCCATCAGTTGATTTCACTGAAAAGGAATTAATTTATATTTGATGAATGTATAATCATGAAGTCAGATAAATTTCATCAAAATGCAAATTGTGACGATTTTAAAAAATGATTTACAAAAATGTTTACGAACACTGTCTTCGCGGTTTATCAGTGGGAACTCATCTCACGGTTTCACGCAAAATTCATGTTTAATGCTTTTGTGAAAATGAGGCGAGGAGAATTGGGCGGCTTAAACTGTTTTGATTAATTTGTGCTGTATCATTTACTATGGTTTTACATGCATAGTTTTCCGTTATTGAAATGATTACCTTATCATAATTGTGAAACAATATTCTTGACAGATTTATCTCAAGTTTACGGCATTTATAGCAACAACAAAAAACTGACTTAAAAACCAGTCTAATGTATAACTTTTCAATTCTTTTTTTGTCTTCCTTTTTTTAAAATTTGATATATATTTCAAGCTTATCATGAATAATGTTCACTTTGTACAATAAGTTAAAGAAGATATTTTATCGTCAAAAGAAGATACGAAAAAGAGGTTAAAATTTTGAAAATAAATATACATGCAATGCGTCTAGCAACGAAAGGAGTCACAAAACTTATATTGATAAAAATTCTAGATTTTTGCATTAAACTATCCAGTGCTGTTAATCATTTCAAATCAATTAAACAAATATATTAACTAAAGACAAAATGGAACAGTTTGTTTATAAATATTATCATATTACATATGATACAGCAATGTATTCAATAAATAGATACATGTAAGTAAAGAGTAATAAGAGTAAAAATTGTTTGTTCTAGAGGAGAACCGTCATCTGAAAACTGGGACAGTCGGGCGGTATGCTGAGGGCGTCACTGCGGGTTTTCTCACGGTGGGGACACAGGGTTGCCCTCACCCTTCTGGCTTTGTCTGTGTGTCTATATCTTAACACGCTCTGGCAGTACTTAAAAGTATACCGTAATGAAGGTACAAGTTATCTCCCCTGTGAACAGTTTACCACTATTTATATCGCAATGTATATACATGTATATGTAATCAGAATATTTTATATTTTTGAGATCACAACGTTACCTTCAGAAAGAAAAACATTAATCGCAACTTCTGAAAAGTTGGTATATATTGAGCCATAATGTAGGGTAAAAATTAATAAAAAATTTCTATTATTTTATTTGAAGATGGAATACGACAAGAGCAACGATTTGAGGTAATAATACATTGACATGCATGTATTTTATTCATGAGTCCATTTTTCTTTGTTCAATGTTTCAAAAATGGAATAAAAGGCAATATTTTTTTTACATGTATATATCAATATCCATTTAACTGAATTTTTATGGCTTTTTGTAGGCAGTTACTGCTGGGGAAATGACTAACCAGAAAAGTATGTAAATAATCTATACAACGGTTTACTGAAATACAAGTCGTGTACATGTAGCAGCTGGTGTTATCAGTGTTCATTCCTCCATTTACCTCGTTGTTTGGTTTCTATGCATGATTTCTTTTTTGCGTTTATATTATAATCTATAACATAAATTGTTCAATGCATTTTAAATATTTTATCCTTATACGAGGGTTGTTCGGAAATTATTGACACATTTTCTCTTATTATTTTAGTAAAAAAGATAAACTCTTGAAATTTCACCAAAACGTAAATCAGGATAGAGTTTATCAATGTGAAAAGTTTCTTGTCCATGGCATGAATAGATCATTCCTGGTAAGATGAACAACGTGCCTTCGTCCAGTGACCCGGCGCAACCGCAACCTTTTCGCAACGTCATTTTAACGCTTCTTATTGCTCCTGTGTTTTAAACACCTTACAAACGAACGGAAATAAGAATTATTCTTTATTTATCATCTTTTTTTTTAATTTCAAGATGTCATCATTTACATTTTCTCTCATTTTTGAATTTTTGGGGGAAAAAATCGAGTTATTTTTACCCGAAAGTCTAATTACTGTGAATGTCTTTTGCAGTCATTTTGTACATATTTTAGAACTGTTGACAACAGTTAGTGTGTCAAAAGTACTTGATAGTTAATCCCTTTGTCTTAATTCTAGTTAAACAAGTAGTGAAAAAAATATGCTGAACTGAAGCTCTTTATCCCTTGCCATCGTATAGTTTTTGTTTAAGCAATTGTGTGGCCTTAAAAGGTCTTCTTCTGAGATTTAATATGCTGAACTGAAGCTCTTTATCCCTTGCCATCGTATAGTTTTTGTTTAAGCAATTGTGTGGCCTTAAAAGGTCTTCTTCTGAGATTTAATATGCTGAACTGAAGCTCTTTATCCCTTGCCATCGTATAGTTTTTGTTTAAGCAATTGTGTGGCCTTAAAAGGTCTTCTTCTGAGATTTCCACCAGTTTGATGGATATTCGCTGCGCCGCCTTGACGTCAAAATTCAATGTAAAGTCGTTGTCAGATTTCTATTGTTTGGTAATTATATTTGTACATGTACCATATCCGTATTTCAACTCGAACTTCAGTGAAACTTGATCAAAAGTTAGTCGCAAATAATAGCAAGATGAACAAATATAATTTGATTTCTTTAATCATTAATTGTAATATTACGAACACTTAGAAAGTAGATATTGAAGTTTTTTTAATCTCCAAGTTCATGCCTGCGCCGGGTACCCCGACCACCGACATGTTTATCAACCGTCGTAAACACAAAATTAAATATTCTTTTAATATAACTTTGTTTAATTATTTTTTTAGGTTTCTTCAGTGTTTATGCCTATTTTCACCAAAATTCGACACTTAGAAAAGGAAATATTCGAGTTGTCTCAATAATTTCCGAACAACCCTCGTATACCGGTAATTTGGTTGAGAAACTCGACCGACTAATCCATTTTTATCCAACAACTCGTTTTTGTCCCTTTTTCGTTGATAGGTCTATATATGTATTTCGTATATCCATCTCCACTCAAAAAGGAATATTTGGTCTAAATATATTACTATATACATTAACAATGTTAAGCTATCAATCTTCTGAACAGCTCTTGATATCATTATGTCAAAGAAACATTTTTTTCACAATTTTTCTTACATTTACTTCCTATGAAAAAAAGAAACTCCGGTACAAAAATGGTTGGCGTCAGGCATAAATAAGTCGTTTGTTAGACCGACAAGTTCGAAATTTTCAACTATATTAGACCATTCTAGTTTGGCAGTTTTATATATAGTATATGTAGTATGACGGTTTTCATCATTATGAAATTTTTCAACTTTTACTGAGTACATGTATATCATTTTGTAAATGTCTTTTAACGTCATAATCTTTCACCTAAATAACTTAAGAAAATAGGTAGGTTTTCCTCTAAAGCGAAATTATTCCTGAACTAACCCTAAAGCTGCATGTGGATTGATCGTTACTTTATCTATCTTATTTTAAACAGCATGGCTGATGATTGGCATTCCCACTGTTTGCCGCGAGAACGAGAATTACCTGAGTTCAACCTTGTCGTCTGTTGTCAATCACTTACGTGAGGTCAAAGGGGTCTCCGTTGTCGTCTGTGTATGTGATACTCGGCGGACATGTAGGGAAAACATCAAAACCAACTTAACGCGAACGTTTCTCCCACATATAAAAAGTGGACTGATTCACATCATAGAAACTCCGGGGAATTTGTACACACCCTTGTCCAATCTGAAACGCACCTTTAATGATTCAGAGGAAAGGGTACACTGGCGCTCCAAGCAGAATTTGGATTATTCCTACCTGATGCGGTACTGTGCCAATAGATCTGATTATTACCTACATTTAGAAGATGACGTCATCACCGTTCCTAATTTTATAGATAAGATACAAAATTACATGGAAAGCATCAACAAAGCATGGGCCATGTTAGAATTCTCTACGCTGGGTTTCATAGGAAAATTCTTTAAATCAAATGATGTCGAAAAATTGGCCAGTCTTCTAAGAGCCTTTTACAATGAGCAGCCATGTGATTACTTAATATTTTTTTACTTGAAGATCATGCTACAGCACGATAGGTTTCTAAGAATCCCATCACTCTTTCAACACAAGGGTCATTTCTCATCTATGCCAAACTTGACAAGAAATGTAACCGAATCATATTCCCGCTTTCCAGCATTCAAAAAGCGTTTTCTTGGCGATAACCCGGATGCGAAGATTTTTACGTCACTGTCGCCATGGATGTCTTTTAAGCCCAAATTTGCATATTCTACATCTGACAATGAAATGTTCTGGTCCACTACACCTCAAGTCGGAGACCACTATACTATAATTTTTAAAACCCCTCAAAGACTATCCCGGATTGTGGTTCTTACTGGGAAAGCCCATAGGAATTTTGTTGATTTCCTTCACGGAGGAGTCCTACAAATTGGAACAGACGTGAAAAAGATTTCACAAACAGACCACGCTTGTTCAAATTTTACTGTAGTCGGACATTTCGACAGAGGCACAGTTGATGTTAATGTGCCCCGTTCTTCAAAGCCAACTAAGTGCTTGGAAATAAAAGTGACTAAAAATCAAGAATCGTGGCTAATCATTAGAGAAATTGCTGTATTCATACGCGTAGGTGGCCAATAGAACGTATTAGATTAGAGATTTTATTTACTCGTTACTCATTTGTCAGAAACAATAAACTTTACACCAATTTTACTCAAGTAGAAAGCGTCACCCATGCTTGTTTTTAGGATAGGAATGGGAATTGGGATGAAAGTTTCGAAAGTAAAACGGTATTGTTTGTAAGTTACGTCAGCAAGCCAATGGAATTATGGATCATTATAAAGGACATGTGTGGCCCCGGAGATATAAAGTGAACATATATCAAGTTGATCAACACTTACATTCGTCAAAGTCGACTGAGGCGGCAGGTGAACAGATATGCAGACGACAAACTCACTATTTGTAACATGTAAGTCTGTTACGTATTATATTTTACATTGAACAGTCTATCTTGCTCACCATGTTCACACACTTAACCGTCATGGTAATTGTCTATATATGAAGGTATTCTTTTTCAGTCGTGCGTACTGCAAGTTTCTTCGTTGTTTTGAGCACGAGCATCGCCTTCGCACAATCATGCTACTCTTATGGAAATCGTAAGTTTTAATAAGTAAACGTTCTCATAATTGTATATAATTTATGTAGATTTTTCTTGACTTTTACTATTATAGGTATTGGAGTATGTCCTCTCTATCTTTTTAACAGTGTGATTTCCCACATTGATAAAAGTTAGTACTACCGCGGATCCAGCATTTTCTTCTGGAAATAGAACAATTCCCTTAACTCCCTCGATCCATTCTCCGAAACCAAAAAATCCCCCTTTTTGATGGTCGGACTCGGACCACAGGAGCATCTTATCTGCTCTGCTCCCTATGACATATAAATATCATTTATATACATGTCATAGGGAGCAGAGCGGATAAAATATTATTTATATATGTGCCGTAGAGAGCAGAGTGGAGATGCCCCTGTGCTTGGACCGTTACATTGTATACATAAATTTTCAAAGACCAATTCCAGAGTAGGGGGAGGGGCAAGGTCCGCTCGACTTTCTTCTATTTAAGTAATAAGGAATCATTCTTTTTGTATTATGAGGTCATAATTTCGGTCGGGGCGTGGTCAAATCAAATAAAGCCCGAAGGGCTTTATGATAGATTTGACCACGCTCCGACCGAAATTATCACCTCATAATATTCGAAGAATGATTTCTTATTACTTATATTTATATTATTTCCAATTTCTACAATTTAAAACAACATTTTAAAATCACTATTTTTTTTACATGTAGCACTACGCAGCGCAGCCAATAAGCGTGTTTCGGTTATGCTATAAGACGCGCCCATTTTGCGTCGCTCAGCCTTTCATGAAATATTTGGGTACAAGGCTTCAAAATTGATTAGTAATGTTATCACAGACAAAGACAGTTGAAAATGTAAATATATATAAATCAAAACATGTTATAAAACAATAATATTTCCATATATTTACATTTTCCAGTGTCTTTGCCTGTGATAACACTACGTATCGAGTTTGTACTATATAACCCATAACTTCAAATGACGCCAAATTGAAGCGCCAGCGGGGTTTGCTTATTTATATTTAAATATTTAATCGTAACGATGGCTTAAAATTATATAAATATAAGTAATAAGGAATCAGTCTTTGAATATTATGAGGTGATAATTTCGGTCGGGGCGTGATCAAATCTATCATAAAGACCTTCGGGCTTCATTGGATTTGATCACGCCCCGACCGAAATTATCACCTCATAATACTCAAAGAATGATTCCTTATTCCTTAAATAAAAAACGAATTAACGAATATGGAAATGGGACCTATAAACAGTATAAGTCTGACGTGTTTTGATTCATGACTGTTTTATCATTTAAAAATCGGAAAGCTTAATTATGCAACATGATCAATTATATGCATTTATAGATATACCGGTATGCATACATTTTATTTGTATTATTTTAGGGGAGGAAAAGGTTTTTTGTTCCGAGCCTAATAGCAGCTGCAACACAGCTGAGAACTCATTGATCAAATGGTGTGAAACCAAGCTAGCCGCAAAAATCAAGGAAACGGTGGAGAACAATTACTTACTTAGAAAACGCGCCCTGTCGTTTGATCTAGTGGAGTGTCTCCGAGCGACAACCAAGACGGACTGCGCAGCCAAGAACTGCTACTGGTTCTCCGGAAAAGACTGTATTCCTAATGAACTAGTTCCATAAGCGAGCATTTATAGAAAACGAAACCAGGAGTGGAAGCGTGTTTATATATCAGCTTCTTGTACATCTTTTTCTACCTTGCATTTAATGTTTGATTATGATTGACTTTGGTGGTGTTAATCGTTATTGTTTAGTTTTATTTATAGTATTGAATTTGTGTTACTGAAAAAAACCTTTGCAAGTCATAATAATGTAATTAAGGAAAAAATCCTGAGAAAATAAAACTATGATTTTACATAGAGTAAAGCGAAACTTTTGTCAATACATATACATGTACTTGTATTAAGCGTTAAATTCTAAACTCTCTCTCTCTCTCTCTCTCTCTCTCTCTCTCTCTCTCTCTCTCTCGTTATGTGGCTTTTAACAAATACATTTTTAACTAAATATATACATATGGCAATTACTTGATGATTTGATAGCGAGTAATGATACTTATTATGATAAAAAAATTCGCCGCGTAAAATGATAATCAGTATTCTTGTGATTATCATTGATAGATGTAAATATATATACAAGTAAGACAAAGCTTAGATAACAAGAGATCCTGATTTAAAAAATTAAATATTAAGTTTTCTTCCAAATGATGTTGTTTCAATTAAGCATCTCTTATTTTAAATTTGTCGAAATCGTCATACTAAGAAATGGTATCAAAACAATTTTTAGCTCACCGAGACGAAGTCGGGGGAACTTATGCTATACCCTCGGCGTCGGCGTCCGGACATGGTTAAAGTTTTTGTTGCAGGTCCTGTATCTAAGTTATTACTTGTCCTATCTTCACCAAACTTGCATGGATGATGCATCTGGACCTACTTATGGACTTAAAAGACTTAGATGCTGAATCTGGGCCATGAATTTCAAATGCTGGAGGAGGTTAAAGTTTTTGGTGCAGGTGCCCTTTGATAGCAATTTCAAAGTTACTACTGGTCCTACCTTTACCAAACTTGCATGGATGGTGCGTCTTATGATACTGATGCACCAGACAGGATTGAAAGCTGAATTTGAGCCATACGTTTCGGATGCTGGAGGAGTTAATGTTTTTAGAGCTGGTTAAAGTTTTTGGAGTAGGAGCCCTCTGATGATTATATCTTAGTTATTAATGGTCCTAACTTCACAAAACTCATGGATGGTGCGTGTTATGATACTGATGCACCTGACAAGCTTGAATGCTGAATCTGAGCCATAGGTTTCAGATGCTGGTTGAGGTTTAGTTTTTTGGAACAGGTAATATATTTAATAAATAATGGTACTATTTCAAACTTTCATAGTCTATTTAACTATTATATAAATGAATCGCAGAGGTAGCTTCAGATGCAGAGCCTGATCTTCATTATCAAGGATGCTAAAAAATATATCTTTGTTATTACTGGTCCTAACTTCACCAAACTTGCATGGATGGTGTGTCTTATGATACTGATGCACCTGACAGGCATGAATGCTGAATCTGAGCCATAGGTTGCGGATGCTGGAGGAGGTTTAGGTTTTTAGAGGTGGTTAAAGGGACTTGGACACGATTTGAGTTCAAAATTTTATTTTTTGTTTTTTATGTTTAAACTGGTTTACTTGTGCATTTTGAGTGATTGACCAAAATTTGAATGTTTGAAGTCAAGTCATAAGTGAGATACAGAGGAAAGAATTCATTGTTATGTAAACAAAGCTCGAGTCTTATATTTGTTTACAAATAACGATAAGTAATGAATTACCATTTATTTGACAAAACGACTTGTAGAAAACAAGATGAACTGATTCAATATGTTCATAAATAATATAAACAACAGAGAAAAGCAACATTTTATTGAAACTTTTACCAATAAAACACATAAACAATAACAAGACTTTGGTTTTGTTTACAAAACAAAGAATTTCAAACTCTGTATCTTGCTAATAACTCAATATTTGACTTTCAAGTTTTGACAAAACATTAAATATACCCATAATAACCATTCTAAACAATAACAATCGAAAAATAAAATTTAAAATTTTAAGCTCAAATCGTGTCCAAGTCCTTTTAAAGCTTTTGGAGCAGGTGTCCTCTGATGATTATTATAATATCTTAGTTATTACTGGTCCTAACTTTACCAAACTTGCATGGATGGTGTATGTGGATCAGTATAAAATACTGATGCACATGACAGGCTTGAATGCTGAATCTGAGCCATAGGTTTCGGATGAGGTTTAGTTTTTTTTTAGAACAGGTAACATGTTTTATAGATAATAGCTGGCATAGTTGATTTAACAATAACATAAATGAATCGCAGAGGTAGCTTCAGATGCAGAGCCTGATCTCCATTATCAAGAATGCTAAAAAAATCTCCTAACTCACTCAAACCTGCTTGAAAGATGTGTTTGTTGTTAAATGATATAACATGATTCCTATAATATAGTATTGTATGATATGATACACTATTGATTTATATGATACAATTTTATATTATATCATATAAAATTTTAAAAAGTTATGTAATACAATATCTTATTGTATCAAATTCTTTATACATTATGATATGATATTGTATCATGATATTGTTATGTATAGTATTGTATATTATGACACAATATTGTATAATATGATTTTGTATTATATATTATTTTATTACATGATAGTGTTTCATATGATATTGTAACATATAATACTGTATCGTTTGATACGATATTTTATAATAAAGAATATTGTATCATATAATATTGATATTAATTTATATTTTATAACATCACATGAAGTTGTATTATATGATATTGTAATATATAGAACCATTTTAACAAGAGCTTGGGTAGTTGTGTCAAACAGCAATGTGACGTAGGCCTGTCCATTTCATTGCTGGCCACTCAGTCATAGCTCTTTGAAATCAACAAGATTTGTCTGGCTTTTGAGCTAAGACTACGCAATTGGTGTATATTTCGCTTGAAACCAACGTCATTTTTAACTTGTTTTGACGCAGAAATAGATAGTTACGTCCTACTGAAAGTCCAAGGCCTTGTTAAAATGGTTCTAATATTGTATCGTATATGATATCGTATACTATAATATTGTATTATATAATATATTTCTATTTCACGTGATATCGGATCAAATGATACAATATCATATTATGTATCAAATATGATACAATATCATACAATACAATATCAATCTATGTTATACAATATAATATCATATTTTAAAATATTGTGATGTATTATGTGAATGATTTTGTATCATATAATACTATATTGAATCCTATGTATATTATATATTATTATATTGTATTATGTGACCAAATACAAAAAATTATAACATGATACAATGTCATATCATATGTTACAATATCATTTTGCATCATTATTTATTACAGTATTATATGATATATATTGTAGGTATCATAGGATGCAATATCGTATTTTATATTATTGTATTGATAATCATTGTATCTTACAATACCGTATGAAATGAACATATGATTATCATAGAATTTGTTAACATATGATATACGAAATTGTGTCAAAACAGTACCCATGAATATCCAAGATTATTCACAATGATTTTCATATAATATGATAAAGGATGCCTCATAAAAGGGATGCCTCATCTCGGTGAGCTTTGTAATCTGTGATTACCTATGTTTAATGAAACCAAAAGATTCAATTTCACAATTTAGTATGTTGGATGTATGTATGACATACATGTATTTTATTAAGATCTACACACAGGCACCTGACGTTATAAATTTTTCTCATAATAAAAATAAATACCCTATATCTAATAATAAATTTTTCTCATAATAAAAATAAATACCCTATATCTAATAATACACAAGGTACCCATCCCCGCCATCTTGGATTTATTTCAAACTGTCACATCAGCTGGAAGTTTTGCTTGAAACTCATCGGTTAAATTATTTTGCGATCCTCTCCGTCTCCCGATCGGTCATTCAACATCTAAGCTTACAACCAATTCAACCAAAACGGTGCATTACAACTGTCATTAATAAAAATCACCCCTCGATCTGCATCTACTGCCTAAAATATGCGACAAAAGGCTAAAGGGTGGACGGAAGTTGTCACTTATATGTAAATGAGATTTCCCTGCACCGTGTGTTTGTTTCAATATTTCAAAAGATATGCATTTATAAACATGTTTATATAAACTTTGTGTAACAAAAGATATAATTGACTGTTTATAGTATCCCTTTTCTTAGTTTTAACTTGTATGTTGATCGAATTCAAAATAGACGCCTTTTGAATATTCGTATCAGTGCTATATTTGGAAGGGATTACCCAAAGTATGATGCAATTTATGTCAACTTCCGTCCACCCTTTATCCTTTTGTCGCATATTTTAGGCAGTAGATGCAGATCGAGGGGTGATTTTTATTAATGACAGTTGTAATGCACCGTTTTGGTTGAATTGGTTGTAAGCTTAGATGTTGAATGACCGATCGGAAGACGGAGAGGATCGCAAAATAATTTTACCGATGAGTTTCAAGCAAAACTTCCAGCTGATGTGACAGTTTGAAATAAATCCAAGATGGCGGGGATGGGTACCTTGTGTATTATTAGATATAGGGTATTTATTTTTATTATGAGAAAAATTTATAACGTCAGGTGCCTGTGTATTATTAGATATAGGGTATTTATTTTTATTATGAGAAAAATTTATAACGTCAGGTGCCTGTGGATCTACAGTACGATATTGTTAATGTTTATTGAAAACTATATATACGGTTTTGTCATGTGATCAATGAGCGTGTCACGGGTCAATTAATTAAATGCTTACTGGTTTAATTGTATGTAACGTAAACTTTAAGTGACAAAAATTCGTACTTTAAAATATCGACCTATGTCAATTCAGATCTGAAATTTTTAATGCATTATTATTATTAATTCTGATGGAAGAAAACATATTTTATAGAGCGTGAGGTAAGGATAGTTGCCGCATGCTGGCGACGTCATTTTTTGAATCTTGGCGTTACGTTAAAACTTCATAATTTAGTCCTTTACAAAGAAATGACCATGATACTTTATTTAAGTTTTTTAATAATTTTTTTTCATTGAATAAGTCATTACTCTTTTTTTGTTCGATAGAGTAGTATATTTAATTAAATTTGATTTCAAAAAGTAATGAACGTAGCCTTATGCTCGGATTTAGACCCACCCCCTGAAAAAAGATTTTTTTTTTATTTACATAGTAAAATAATCGCAAATATGCCTTGGACCCCCCCCACCCGGCAAACACAATTATCCTTCGGACCTGGAAAAATATACGGACCCCCCCCCCCACCCGGCAAACACAATTATCCTTCGGACCCCCCCCCCCCAACCCCCCTGGAAAAATATTCTGGATCCGCGCATGAGCCTTATATTATTGTTGATGAAAAAAGAACCTAACTTTAATTTTCCTTCAGAGTGTATGTCTTCTGACTATATAATTCAGTTTTAGCATGACATTAATTGGCTTTTATAAACACATTGGAACAACCCGAAGGTTCACTCTCTCTCATTTTTAGGTTGATATATCAATTTTAATATATTTTCTAGTTTGTTCGTTCTATGCCTAATGGAAGAAAATATGCATCGTATTGCTATTCGCATATCTGGTCTATTTATTCCTATATCTAGCGACAAAAAAAAAAGCGCGCGTAGTTAACCAAAATGGACGATAACTTTCATAATATTTTAAATAGCTAGAAAAAGTCTTTGCTATATCTGTTTTATATATTGTGTTGTTTGGAGCTTTTCCAAATTTTTAACCATGTCATTTGCTCTGAAATGAAACGTTTAAAAAAAACCGTAAATTTATGATGCGGCGATGTCACGAATATATCATGTTTTATTATACTTTCATGTTAAATACTGCAATCTGATTGGTTTAGACGCAGTTGACAATCCGTTCTCTCTCCCTCGCACGCTTAGCAACGGGCCGATAGAACGAATTGTTACATGCGCGTTAATTATGCGCGTACGGTTCGCCGTAGAATTCACGTCTTTTCTATATAAAAGCAGTAAAATTTGCTATAAAAATTAAGACATTCAGTATAATAAAATAAATAGTGCCTGTTTGGGAGGGTACCAGTTGAAATTGACACCCCTCGAAAACCATTGTCAACCTCCGCTTCGCGTCGGTTGACAATGGTTTTCTCGGGGTGTCAATTTCAACTGGTACCCTCCCAAACAGGCACTATTTATATAATACCACCGCGGTAATTACATCTACCAAGTATGATTCCCTCTATTTCTTACGGAAACTTATAGTTAATTCATATCTATATAGAAACAGCCAGATTGAAATTTACACGCCCCGTTTATCTATTGGTCAAAACCTACAGCGACCTAAGAAAAATCACGGACTGCAGGAAATAATCATGAATATGTCAGACTCAAATATCATCATTTTATACAATGTATAAATTATAATAAAGCGCCAACGAGAAGCGCGGTGCGTTGAGTGACATTACTTTTGGATCAACCTTTGCATAAGTAATCTCTCGTTATCGGGATATTTTTTATTGCACAATTGTACAATGTAGTTACAAGATATTTTCTGACAATAACGAATGTCATAGAACATTTATTATTGACCAAATATGTCAAAAGTATGAGGCACAGGCCATTATGCGGACTATGATCAACATTTTTTTAATAAACAGATGTACAATGTAAGTTTAATTATTATAATTGTTTACACGATTAATTATTATACATCATCATTTACCAAAAAATAAAACAATAATAATGTAATAAAAATTACCGATAACAATTCTTATAACTTTTGAAAGAACTACTCTCATAATAAATTATCTGTGGTTTTGTTTTTGGAAATTGTATTCTATAAATATTTATATTTCGAGGATGTTGTGATATTATTATCATGATTATACTTCGTGAAAATTAATAATAGAGCAAAAGTTAAGTTAGCAAATATACAAAGCTTCTTAAAAAGCAGATTGTAAAACTCTTAAATAAATGTCAAATTAACTCTTGAAAAACCATTCTATTCTAATTAAATATCGGTACATTCGTGCTTGAGAATATTCCACCTTTTCATCAACAATAACATCGGGATCGGAATGTTATATTGTTTACATCATGGGGGATCACGACCGAGGAAAGTCCCGATCAATTTCATCAATGTCTCTGTCAGAATGTACACGTTCAAACAGAATGAAGCCAGCTCTGACTCCCAGAAAATGTAGTACAGTTCCAGAGCGTACTGGACACGTTTCAGTTTTAGTAGAAAAGTTTATGATAGTATGGGGAGGATACAATGTAAGTCCAAATTATAAACAGAATATTATCAGGAATCAAATAACAAATATATTTACCGGTAATCTTTTCCATCAACAGCAAATTCTTGTAATTTTAAGAATAAATTTTACATTGGTTTAAAAGTATTTGAAGTTCTGTCTAGTTAAATCATTGATTTTTTATGAAATAGTTTGTAAGTTAAGGGGTTCCTCCAGTCAAATTGTTTTTCACCAATCAATAGAATTGATATATCTTAGAAAGCTGCAAATTCGCACCTTGCTATCTGCACTGGTTTAGCAGATATAACTAATTAAATGTGACATTCTCTCCCTTCTCATGGAAATGCACAAGCGTAAAATATGAAAAGGTCGCTTATCAGTTGTGGATCGAATATGTGCTACGTAACAAATGTGTCCACCTGCATTATTACTTCACAACCAAATGAAACAGAAGTGTTAAAAGAAAATATGATGTTTTTAAATTTCTTTTCGATGCAAAGGAAGATTTTACAAATCATTAAAGATGATTTTAGCGAAGATATACATTTAACCTATAGGATGCTAATAACAATGAAAGTTGCATCCCGACACCCACATGTGTAACAATTCATTAGGACTCAACATCCTCATTAATGTTATAGCCAAAAATGAAAATGTCTTATATGTCTTAGACTCTTGGAGAATTCAGAGAGTATATCACTCTCTATCAGAGATATTTGAATATCTTATTCAAGTAAAAAATTCACCTATGTCTGCCTCGATCATCGGATTAGATCTATCATACACATTTAGGAATCACTCGCTCAACATTTAATGTAATATTGTTAATAACAAAAAAAAAACCCAATAGCATACTTAAATCTGTGTGTCTCTCTGTGTGTTGGTAGGTAGTAGTTGTGGTCTGATCCCCTACCCCAGGATTCACATTGCTATTGTTATATATAGTAATTATAAACATTAGAAAATAAATCCCCCACACCCCTTTGAAAACATAGACCACCCATTTGGCAAGTTGGTAAGTAGTGTCTTGTACATGTACAAGGTATATTCAATAAGTGTGCCCTCTCTATCTCTCTCTCGGTTTCACTCTCTCAACTTTACTGAAAAACTGAAAGTACCCATGAAGGTTGTTGTGACATATATTTCCATCAAATGTTCTTCTGAATGTAATACCAGTTATTAGATAAGAACCTTTTATACAATATGATTGTCTCTTGTGATTAAACATTTGGCATCAGCTAGGGTAGTTATTTCAATTTTCACATTCTGTCCTTCTATTTGAGACAACTATAAATGAGCATAAAGTATCCTGTATCATTAAATGATTCAGACTCCTAATAGCGAATATTTTGTGTATAATAGTATTTTAGTAATATATTTGATTGATTCCCCTTTAATAGATTAATCAAGTTTATTTAAGAACGAGAGAAGTGTACAAATTTACAGACATACATATATGCCATATTTTCCCTTGAGTCTAAGAAAAGCAGTTCATTTTATTTTGGATCAAATGTGGTTCTTTCTTAAATTGTAATTTTGTGCTGGGACACTCCATCTAGAACCATTTTAACAAGGCCTTGGACTTTCGGTACGACGTGACTATCTATTTTTTGCGTCAAAACAAGTTAAAAATGACGCTGGTTTCAAGTGAAATATACACCGATTGCGTAGTCTTTGCCCGAAAGCCAGACAAATCTTGTTGATTTCAATGAGCAATGGCTGAGTGGCCTACATGAAATAGACAGGATTACGTCACAATGCTGTTTGACACCAACTACCCAAAGTCCAAGCTCTTGTTAAAATGGTTCTAATTGTGACACTGTATTTAAACACCCACACACACATCTTCTACCCCTCTTTGTTTCACTTGACAAATGGGTGAAATTACTTAGTTTGTAAAGCAACAGAGACTGCCTCTGCAGTTGGACACATTTGTGACGTCACACAGCTGATAACGGCGGAATCAGCCGAGCATCAGGATACCCTCAGTGAGATGTGACATTTTAATTAATTCCTGTGCAACTAAACCATAAATCCTACAGACATTTTTTTCGAGACTGATTTAAATGATCAGATGAGTATATTAATGAAATAAAAAAATTTGACTGGAGGTACCCTTTAAGACATAGGCACCTGAATTTTTATCAATCAGTCACTCAATAAGCCAAATATTGAAAAATTCCCCATCCATATATAGAGATGGTAATATTTTTTTGATATTTGGCTTAATGAGCAACTGATTGATTAAAATTCAGGTGCCTGTGGTTAAGATATTAGACAGTTAGATATTGTTATGTTAACAATATGATATCATAATCTGATAGTCCTTGAAAGTCCCGGTGTAACATTGCTCTGTACATTTATTCCTGTTGTTGAAATAAACCTTATTCATAATGTACACATAATTTAACTTTTTGGGACAAAATATTGAGGGACCAGAAATATTATCTCCAGCAGAAAAAATAGAGTTATCTTTCTTGTCAGAAATGTACCTGATAGGCTGTCATTGAATGCACTCTTGTATTTGCATCCGTTAAAAAAAACAATTGTTGATTCATGCTCTATAGTAGATGAGCAGATTATGATGGTAATAGAATTTACAGATACTAGGGTATCAAAAATCAAAAATTAAACTGCAGAGAGCATAAGTTGACATTGATGCAATATTTCATGCTATATATGTTACATGTATACTGCAGGGACCATAAGTTGACACTGATGCAATAATTATATCATGCTATATGTTACATGTATACTGCAGAGGGCATAAGTTGACATTGATGCAATATTTCGTGCTATATGTTATGCATATGATATGACTATGATAGTACAATTTATTGATTTAAAAAAAAAATATTCCTAAGAAGGTTCTGCCGTTTATACTGTACATGTAATACTTGATATATATTTTTTTAATTTTTAGGATGATTATGATCCATATCATCTAGCTTATCTTCCTCCACATGAAGTCTGGCTTTATGATACAGAATTTAAAGTTTGGTAAGAAATTTTTTCAACACTGTTTGGCAGTGTTGTACAATGCAATACATGTATGAGGATAAAATATGAAACATTCTATTACAGTTATTGCCGAGATCAAAGAGATGCCGCGGACATTATTCTCCAATATACCACGAACGTCATCAGTAAATTATCAGATCAGAAATACCTATTTGTCTCGCACTTAGATCATGAAAGTACAACTTCAAACTGTAAAAAGTTTTAAAACCATGTCAATTTCACGTGTTAGTTCCAGTCCAAAATGTATTGCCTCAAATGTTTATTTTTAAGAGATCAATGCGGCTGTTCCTAGGACCTCCCTGGCACATTTTCACTGCGTGTTTTAACATAAAATAGGCCTATATAACGTGTAGTAGTAATAATCGTATTAAATTGCCCTTAAAATATTAGGAATATGATTCAACGCTATGTTATAAATAAGTGTACTGCAGTAGAGTTTTAAAAATCCAAAGAAAAATTCTGTCATCTGCATGTGATTCCTTTGATCGATACACATGTAAACATTACTAACAAAACCGTGGGGTTACACGGAACAGCCGTCAAAATGACCTAGATCGTCTCTCTATTGGAGAAACGATCTGTAGAAATACTTGGCTGTTAGTAGAATAGAAATAAAGTTCTTGTTATCGTGAATGTTGCAGAATAACCTACTCGGTCTCGAAATGTTGTTTGAAATATAAAAGCCTCGGCTAACGCCTCAGCTTTTATGTTTCAAAACAACATTACTCGACCTCGGAGGTTATTCTGCAACATTCACGAAAACTCGTACTTTATTTCTTAATTATTACACATTATGACCTTTTCATGATATTTATGTACACAGGAAATAATTTTACAAGTGCTAATAAGTCAGATTTTGTTGATGTAAATGGATGAAATGGTCTCAAACACTTTAGCCCAGTTGAACTTTGTCATTTAATGATGAAATACCATACTCTTTGACAGTTTATACCAAGAAATATGATTTAATATTTTTTTTATATGTATTGAATGATTGGAAGAAATCAGATTGGTAAGATGATCATTGAAAAAGATACAATGTACCAGGGGTATTTGTCAAACCTTCTGGGCCAGATGTTTAATGCCATTTAAGAAAGACATGTATCAGACACCATGTCATATGTATTCAGAATTAAAAAGAATTGTAAAGAATCACAGTGCAAATAGTAGTACATGTACTAAAATAAGTAGTTTCAATTATTCATGTGATTCTTTAAGTAATATACAATTTTTCATGCTCAATAACGGTATGGTTCCTGAAGTAATGTACAATTTTTCCTTCTAAATAGGTTTGTAAGCAAAAATAGGGACACCACCCCCATAGCAGCCTCTGGGTGCTCTGCCTGTGCCCAGGGGGACTACATGTATGTGTTTGGAGGACATTCTGGACTTGGGTATCTGAATACTCTATACAAGCTTCATCTGAGTACCCTACAGTGGGAGTTAGTGACCCCCGAGTCCTCCAGTCCGTCACCTAGCCCGAGAGACAAAACGGTGTCTTGGTTCTATGATAAAAAGTATGGAGAAGTTTAACATGTCAGGTGTTTTTCTGTTATGTCATGTTACTTACCTGGATAGAATGTGGATAGATGTTAGTTTTTCTTTGTAATGCTTTACAGGTTTTATACATTTGGTGGATATGGAATGATCGATTACTCTAATGACAACATGTATTTGGAAGAGGTCAGGTCATTTTGTCAGGATGAAACATCTGATCTTGTATGTATTGTATACATTTTTGAAAAGCATGAACAAGATGTTAAATAAAAGATACATATGAGAGAGAGAGAGAGAGAGAGAGAGAGAGAGAGAGAGAGAGAGAGAGAGAGAGAGCAAGTACATGTATACATATTATTTAGCAGAGTAAGTTGGAATGAATATTTTATTTAAATAAATTTCAACAATGCAAGTAAATGTTAAATGCTAAATAATATGGATTTTTGTCATTATTATTTTAATTTTATTTTACTTTTACTGAACTTATGAATTAATGAAGGGATGGTAGAATTCCTTAAATGATATTCTAATGGTTAATTTGAAGTACCTGCCTTTCAGACATGTTTAAAAAAAACATATTGCCTTTTGAAATTAAAATCAAAGTGACAATTCAATTAGAAGTCTAAATGTTTTATCCTAGAAGTAAATTTAAGGTAAATAGAGGGGTAAGTTTAAAAGTAGTTATTATATAATGCTTTAAAATTATTATGTCTGTAAGTTTTGAGAAGTGTTTAAAACTACATTATTTTATATTTCATAGAGAGGTTGGAACAACCAGTTATGTGTTTTTGACTTCATCACTATGAAGTGGAGTATAGCTGAGACAAAGGTAATCATTATTATTTAAGGAATAAGGAATCATTCTTTGAGTATTATGAGGTGATAATTTCGGTTGGGTCATGGTCAAATCCAATAAAGCCGGAAGGGCTTTATGATAGATTGACCACGCTGACCGAAATTATCAGCTTATAATATTCAAAGAATGATTCTTTATTAGGCCACACCAATATAATTTCTTGTTCGTCGGACATCCGGTGAAAAACGGCGCGAGGGGGCGAGCGATTAAATAATAAAATTATTATATATAAATATTTAGGCAGTACATGAATAAACTTTTAAGGACGAGTGCACTTATGGGCCCCGGTAAAAAGTGAAAAAAATAAAGATTCAAATTAAGCATAAATTTTTACCTAAAATCACCTATTGATATCTAATCCATAAGAATCAACAAGTTTAATTGCTGAATTTACTGTATAAAAAAAAACACGAAGCTTTACAACATAGTAGGGGTCAGCCGACACTCGTGATTTTGTATAGTAAATCGAGGACGGGCATTCATTTCAAAGCCTTTGTTTACTGTCAGCCTAACCGAGTACAAACTTATATGCAAAAGACAAAATATGCATTATACATTTAGAAAACTGCTGTGAAAATAAGAAGTTTGTACTACATTAGGCTGGTACCTAAAAAATGAAAAACGTATGAAAATTTCAAGGTTTTTCCTATAGCAAGCGAAAGGCATTACCTGTGTGACCCATGTTAGAACCCACGCATGGAATAAATTATTTTAAACAATCGCGTTGGTTCTATCCAGTTAGACGTTCGTCAAATGTGCTCACTGTAAAACATTGACACGTTTTAAATCGCTTTCCATCAACTTTGAATGGTCAGGAATGTTTGTTTGATCACTATGGTAATATGCAACTTCAAAGCTTCATTCGATTTTATTTTCCGACTTAAAATAATGCATAAAGTATAATTAAGCAAACGCGCAAATTTATCAACCAACAGAATAATGTTGATTTAAATGTCTCCTTCCTCTGATTTAAATAGACACAATTCATTGAATTGTGTACTTGACAAGTAGGTTCGGTTTGATTTTTCCGGATTTAGATTATTTTTAGGCATTTAAAAATCCTCAATTTTTTAAACTGTATGCTAATTTTGGTAAATTTAAGCGTGCATATAAATTAGAAGTACCCATCAGTGCTGAAATATTACAGGAAAAAAGCAATTTGTTAAAATTTTCTACATAAAAACGACACAGAAAAAGGGCCCATTCTCTGTAGCTTAAGTGCACTTGTTCTTTGTGCGGACGGTTATATTTTTTTCTACTTGTTTCTAACTTATAAATTAAAACTATTTTAAATGCAAAAAATTGAGTGGAAATAAAAAAGAAAACAGCACAGATTTTTCTGGATGCGGGGAAATTAATAATAATAATAATTATTTGTATAATTTTATTTAAATATGAGCATGCGGGGTCCGATGAACAAGAAATTATATTGGTGTGGCCTTACTTTTATTTATTTTATTTCCAATTTGTACACTTTAAGGTACCTCACTTCACCTAGACTTATACTTTTTAAGACACTACGTTACAAGATGGCGATTTTAAATGTTTTGTTATACTGTTTATATATATTGTTCATTTGGTATGTATATCATCATAGCACAGTGGTTAAAGTATTGGGCTTCTGAACTGCAGATCATGAGGTCGAATCCGCTTGGAGCTTTTGTAAATGTTTAATGAATTAAATTTTTGAAAATGTAATTTTTCATCCAAAATTGCACATTTTTTTACTTATTTGACTTAAATTACTTCTTACCATTATGATATCTATCATCATTAAGAAATTTTCTGCTGACTTGAGAAAATATTTCAAGGTGTAGTAAGCCTGCCACCTTAAAACAACATTATTTTAAAACCACTATTTTTTTTATGTCGCACATGCTATGTATTACTACGTGGCGCAGCCAATACCATTTTTTCGGTTATGCTACAAGACACGCCCATTTTGTGTCACTCATGTTTTATGAAGTTATTGGGTTTTAGGGTTCAAAATTGATTCGTAATGTTATCACAGACGAAGACAGTTGAAAATGTAAATATTAAAATTTACTGTTTCTTTGTTTGGACATAACCTGTATCTTGAACATGCGGTGTAGGGAGCTCATACTTGGTACCTAAAGAGGGTTGCCTTCATTTGTATGATGTCCCATGACCATTTACCATGATAGTTTTCAAAGGTCATTTGCATTTCAATAAAATCAATTGATCGATGAAAACCTTTCTAGTATATACTGTATACAGGGTTATTTTCGCCCCATGTAATTTTCGCCCTTCTACACTTGCAAACAGTTTCGCCCCATCTTGAATTCACCTAAACACAGTTGTTTTTAAAGAAAGATAATGTGAGACATTGACATTCGCCCAGTCTTAAATTCGCCCGCAGGCAAAAAGGGCGAAAGGGGCGAAAATAAAACGGGGGCGAATATTTCCCTGTATACAGTAATTTCATTTATTAATTCTAAAAGGCCCTGTTCATGAAAAAGTCTCAAAGCCAGGAAAGGTTTGGTTAAATTAAATGTAAAATTATCCTTAACTACAGAGCTCTTGCTCTTGTTACAAAAAAACAAAACAAAACTAAGTACCAGGTATGCTAATCTTGTCCTATTTGTCAAAACAATGAAATACAATGTATTTACAAAACATATTAACACAATGTGCTGAATATTTGTATCTAATGAACATATGGATATTTACAGGGACAAAAGCCGTCAGCTAGAGCTGCACACTCGGCTGTACGCTTCGGATGTAAGGTGTTTATTTTTGGAGGAAGACACATGAATCTCCGACTGAATGACCTTCACTGTTTGGATCTAAGTACAATGACTTGGAGTGGAAGGTTAGAAAACACATAAACAGTTTACTATTTATGGGGAATTTTTTTTAGTTTTTACTCATTTATTTTATTCAGAATTGAGTCTGCATGGAGATAATTTTCTTAACAAATTTTCAGTCTGTGTGTGAGCAGTGAACAGCCAGAGGGAAGATCTTGGCACACTGCCAGTGCTGTTTCAACCAATCAAATGTTTGTGTACGGTGGCTTCAACATCAACTGCTTACCATTAAGTATGTACAGTGTGTGTGGATACCACTTCCTTGCTTCAGTTCAATGTTAACTGTGTTATAAAGTATGGAACAAATATGAAGTTGTGGTTAAATTGAAGACATAAAGTCTTCATTTAACCTTTGCTTCCTGTCTGATAAATATATTTTAAACTGTCGCATAATGTAAACCCTATACATTTACTTGTTCAGATACATGTGAAACAGTGCTGGTTCTACATACATCAAACACTGCATAAGGTTCTAGACATCCCTTTATTTAATGTTGCGATTACAGATGAATAGATAACAAATAAATGCCCTGAAATGAAATGATAACAATAGTAAGTGATAGGCTAAGGTATAAAACACACTATAGACACGATGATGTTTTACTCTTATTAAAGGGCAATAACTCTTATATGTTATTATACATGTAATTACACATTTTATCCATACAAATTATAAAATGCTTTACAGCTATATCTTAGCTATACATGTATACGATATGTCTTTAGATTTGACATACATTATAATATTAATGATAAAAACATAATCCATACCATTCATATGGGAATGGGCAGTCCCATGCCCTTAAGTGTGCGCTTTTAACTATAAGCTGACACAGCAGAGACAGACTACAAATTATATATATTTCCATAAGTAATACTGTATACAGGGAAATATTCGCCCTCGTTTTATTTTCGCCCCTTTTGCCCTCGTTGTCAGAGAGCGAATTTAAGACTGGGCAAATTCTATGTTGCAAATAATATCTTTGTTAACACAACTGCATCTGGGCGAATTCAATACGGGGCGAAACCGTTTGCAAGTGTAAAAGGGCGAAAATTAGACGGGGTGAAAAAAATCCTGTATACAGTACAAAAATATAGATTGCTTTAAAATAAGGTTTTCACTAGTATTACTTCTAGTTCTTGAAGCTCAATATATTTTAATAAATATTCTTTCACTTAAAAATCACTCGTACTAATAAAGTGCAAAAGGATATATTAAATTTGCTAAATTACAATATTGTACTTAGTCTATTAATGAAATATTAGCACTTCTGTTATGGTTTGAAATAAATAATGTTAGCTTACCTACATGAGATGAAGCAATGTCAAACTATGAACTAAAGGTCTTGCTAAGTCTAAAAAATATACAAGTCTTCTCTCCTTGGCTTCAATATCAAGAATGTCTTAAAACACAAAAAACTCTTGGAGGGAAATCCACAGACCAATAAAACCCAACTATATAAACTGATTTCCTTCATAAAAACACACCTTTTAACTGACCATATGAACCATATAATTAACTTAAGCCAGGTAAACCTAGGTGTTCTACCTGGGTGGTTTAATATAGAATTAACTACCCGGTACATGTATTGCCAACATATATTATATCTTAACTAATCAATATCAATACTGTAATTAGATTTAATAATATAATAATTAATAAATCTCATACTATTACACATGCATTACACATGCACAATATGTGAGTAGTCTGTAAAAGCTTCAATGACAGATAATGCAGTTTGCACTGAGTTACATGTGTCTGATTAAAATGATTTTAGGTGATGCCTGGATCCTTGATGTAGCATCCCTGAGTTGGACTCAGTTAACCCATTTTCCAACCAATAAACCAAGGCTTTGGCACACGGCGTGTGTCACCCACCACCAGGAAGTTCTTGTGTTTGGGGGGTGTGGCAACAATATCCTAGCAAATGAGGAAGAGAGTCAAGTGGTATGCATTCATTACTTGGCCTGTTAGTTTTTGTGTACAAGTGCTTCTACGTGCTAGGAGAATGTCACACAACACAGAGGAATTAAAATTTCATAATAGAATGTTTAATTTTGGCAATCATTAAATTACTAATTTAGTACATTATTTGATAAATAGATATCATATACAAAACGCACGTATAGAAGTATTAATTACACGTAATATATGCATGTGTTTTTCTTTAAAATATTTACTTGCAGCATGGTGAATCAGAAACAGCAACAATCTTCTCTATAGACTTTTAGCAATATGAGCTGCAAGATCATAAGATTCTTCAGAATATAATTTTATTTCAAAATGTTTGATGTGTTATTACTGCATGTAACTAAACCTTGATTTTTGATGTAAAATGTGAATTTTATAGAAAAACAAAGGACTTCTTTATTCAAGCAAATTTTTGTACAAGATGGCAGTTTCTGTAATGTAGTTAGAGCGGATCAAGCTTTATCACAACAATATGAGTAACAGAAATTGATTATCTAATGAATTCATAAACCTTATCTTTTTTTACTGAAATAGTTAATTACAATTTTACAATAAAAAGCTATGATTAAGAAGTGCAGCTCTTATCAATTGAAAAGTGGATGTAGCACTGTGTAACTAATATATTGGAAGAAAATCCCATTCTTTTGTTGAAATAGTTGGAGAAAGAAGAGGTTGGGAGAAGTTTGAAAAATATATGACTCAAGTGTTAGTCATAAGCAAAATATAGAGAGCATGGGATGCATTCTGCAAGCAAGGACTACTGTGATTTCATCAATATTCGTTGAATACCAATTTTCGTGGATTTCGTTATTTAGTTGATCCATGAAATTAAATGTTCATTGAAGTGCAATTTCTATTAACATTTTGTATTCATAGGGTCATTGGCCACGAATTTACATATCCTTGAAACTGTGATTTTCACTTTTTCCACGAAAATTGATACCCTTGAATATAAATGAAACCACAGTATATCTAAAAGGAATTTTTTTTAATGTAAAATTTTTGTTTTGTCTTTTTTAGGACCACAGGAATGATATACTTTTGTTTCAGTTGCAACCTTACACACTTAGTAGGTAAGTGAACAAGGAATTCTTTTAGTATACTTATTTTAATCTCATGCAGATGTATTTTTTTTTTTACAATAGAAAACAATATCACTATAATGTTTTGTACATTCTGTTGTAGACTTTGTTTAGAATGCGCGTACAGACATCGTGTCAGGTTAGGGGCTCAGTGGGACTCATTACCACGGCAATTCTCTGATTGGTTAAACCGAAAGGAAGACCTTGACATTCAGTTATTGATGTCCCCTGACACGGGGTCAGAATCACACTCAGACTCTGACGGTGAGGGTACGACTCGATCAGTACAGACTTGTGTCATATCATAGTGTATATGGACTAGTAGTTATCAAAGTGGAAATGTTCAAGCTGGCTACTTGAACAAGTGAATCAAAAGATTTTGCAATATTTACATTTTCAACTGTCTTTGTCTGTGATAACATTATGAATCAATTTTGAACTCTAAAACCCAATTACTTCATAAAACATGAGTGACACAAAATGGGCGTGTCTTTTAACATAACCGAAAAACGGTATTGGCTGCGCTGCGTAGTAATACATATCATGTGCTACATATAAAAATAGTGATTTTAAAATAATGTTTCGGGCTTTATTGGATTTGACCACGCCCCGACAGAAATTATCACCTTATGATACTTAAAGAATGATTCCTTATTCTTTAATTACAAACAGAATTCTGAATCTTTGTATGTAATGACTTCACTGGAGGATATAAACGTGTTTTTTTTTCAAGTATTGGTATATTTACCTTTTCAAGATCATAGGATTTTTTTTTTTTTAAATTGATTTTTATTAGCTCACTGAGACGAAGTCAGGGGGAGCTTATGCTATACCCTCGGCGTCGGCGTCCGGACCTGGTTAAAGTTTTTGTTGCAGGTCCTGTATCTAAGTTAATACTTGTCCTATCTTCACCAAACTTGCATGGATGATGCTTCTGGACCTACTTATGGACTTGAAAGACTTGGATGCTGAATCTGGGCCATGAATTTCAGATGCTGGAGGAGGTAAAGGTTTTTGGAGCAGGTTAAAGTTTTTGGTGCAGGTGCCCTTTGATAGCAATTTCTAAGTTACTACTGGTCCTAACTTCACCAAACTTGCATGGATAGTGTGTCTTATGATACTGATGCACCAGACAGGCTTGAATGCTGAATCTGAGCCATAGGTTTCAGATGATGGATGAGATTAATGTTTTTAGAGCTGGTTAAAGTTTTTGGAGCAGGTTCCCTCTGATGATTATATCTTAGTTATTACTGGTCCTAACTTCACCAAACTTGCATGGATGGTGCGTCTTATGATACAGATGCACCTGACAGGCATGAATGCTGAATCTGAGCCGTAGGTTTCAGATGCTGGAGGATTTTAAGGTTTTAATAGCTGGTTCAAGTTTTTGAAGCAGGTGCCCTCTAATGATTATATCTTAGTTATTACTGGTCCTAACTTCACCAAACTTGCATGGATGATGTATCTTATGATACTGATGCACCTGACAGGCTTGAATGCTGAATTTGAGCTATAGGTTTTGGATGCTGGATGAGGTTTAGTTTTTTGGAACAGGTGACATGTTGTATAGATAATAGTACTATTTCAAACTTGCAGAGTTGATTTAACTATAATATAAATGAATCGTAGATGTAACTTCAGATGCAGAGCCTGATCTCCATTATCAAGGATGCTAAAACAATTCCTACCTCAGTCTAACCTGCTTCATAGATGTGTTTGTTGTTAAATGATATAACATGATTCCTATGATATAGTTTTGTATGATATGATACAGTATTATTTTATATGATACAATAATATATCATATATTATATTGTAAAATGTTATATATGATATGATATTGTATCAAGTTTTTGTACATTATGATAAGATATTGTATCATGATATTGTTATGTATAGTATTGTATATTATGATACAATGTTGTATATTATTATGCCTCCTGTCAGTTTTATCGCTATATATTCAATACTCATCTATTTTCGCATAGTATACAAAGGGTTTATATAGCGTAAGCATACTATTCCGAAATAGAGCACGGCAAATGTTTTCAACGAAAATCATAGAAGCGCCGACAATCGGTTCCGAACACTCGACCCTAAAATCATTACATCGGAAAGCCAACGCGTTACCGTTACGCTACGTTAGTTGATGATGTATATGGCGGTTTTTATATATATAAAACGTAGATACATACGATTGACATCAAACAATTAAAATTATTAATCTTTTCAAAAGCATCTCATTATTGACGGTACTTTTAAAGTTAAAGTTTCTGATAAACTTTTGAACATGATTGAACATTTTTCAAAGAAATTGTACATGAGCATCACGAAAACGCTTTTTAAAATGACACTTGATAAAGAATGTACAAAAAAAAACTCAATGAGATATTGTCTGTTAAACAACTCGGGAAGGTTAATCGTGTCTCATTTCTTGAAAAGAACATAAACGCTTGTTGATTTTTTTTATTGTACCTCAACTTGTTGATTAAATAACCAATCAAATCAATTGCTTGATTTGAAAGAACAAACGCTTGCTTTTCCGGTGATTGATTTTAGGGACTATAATAGACAACACTCAAACGTCACAGCTACTTATACATGTAGCAAAACAAACCTGTGTATAAAACAGTTGGCATAATAATAACAATAGTGTTGTGCTGTGCATGTACTATGCCTAAATAGTAGTCAGGGTTTGATACATAGTGCATGAGCCGGAGGCTCGTGCACTATGTATCAAACCCTGACTAGTATTTAGGCATAGTACATGCACAACACAACACTATTATATAAATATAATATTCAATTATGTATTATTTTATCACATGATATTGTTTCATATGATATTGCAATATATAATATTGTATCATATGATACGGTAATATGAAATTGGTTTATATAATGTATTATTTAATCATATGAAATTGTATTATATGATATTGTTATATATAATATTGAATCATATGTTACTATATTCTATAATATAATATTGTATTATATAATATATTACTATATCACATGATATTGTATCATATGAAATGATACAATATTGTATCAAATCAGTTATATCATATAATACAATATCATATTATGTATCAAATATGATACAATGTCATACAATACAATATCATTCTATATTATAAAATATAGTATCATATGTTACAATATTGTGATGTATTATGTGATATGACATTGTATCATATAATTCTATATTGTATCATATATTATATATTATGATATTGTATTATGTGATCAAATGCAATAATGTATAACATGATACAATGTCATATCATATGTTACAATATCATTGCATCATTTTTTATTACAGTTTTATATTGTATTATATGATATATATTGTAAGTATCATAAGATGCAATATCGTATTAAATATTATTGTATTGATAAACATTGTATCTTATAATACCGTATGAAATGAACATATGATTATCATACAATTTTTAACATATGATATACGATATTGTGTCAAAACAGTATCCATGATTATGATTTTCATATAATATGATAAAGATGGTCTCATACAGGTGATGCCTCATAAAGGTGATGCCTCGTCTCGGTGAACTTTGTAATCTGTGATTACCTATGTTTTATGCATGTAAAATCCTTAATTTGCGGGATTCAAAGGTTGCAATATTACTCGTAAGTTTAACACATTGCGTAAACTGCCTGCCTTCTGAACTTTTGTTTCACAAGCTTTTGACTTATTACTTATGTGATGGTTTGCGTAGTTACCATGCTATACGGATGTCTTAGGTCAGCCCAGTCAACTCCGTGGAGTTGATTCTTTATAAGCAGCTATATGTAAGTTGCTATGATTAAGGATGATCCAAGCCAAGTCAGCATTAAAAGGACGAAAAAGATATCGATGAGCAATTTTTCAACTATTTATTTAATAATAGCTGTTTAAATTAAAGTTGATATTAAATTAGCTAAAGAATAATTTATTGCACTTGAAGGTGTTTTTAAGAGTTAAAGAAATGTGTAAAAGTCGTTTTCGAAATAAGAGGATACATACTTGGTGGGTGTAAATATATGCCAATATTTCAAGATATAAAATGTAACCGGCTGTTAATAAATTTTAAAACTTCAATGGATTACTGTCCATGGACTATAATGATAAATACATGTACATGTAATATGTTTGATCTATTGTATGTTCTTATTGTTAGAATTGATCCTAGAAATAAAATCTACATATCATTTTTGTTGGGAACACGAGTATTTTTTTTTACGTTTCATTAGCGTGTTGTTCGTGGACAAATGCCATTTTATTAGTTTATTCCATGCTGTAAGTTCCAGCCTCGTTTCCATTTCACCAGGAGAAGTGTATGATCTTATAATGACAGTTTCACTCATTGTGTCAAACCCAGACTCTTGTTCTTCCTTACATGCAAAACACATTCAATTTACCGTGCACGACTTGCGCCATTTTTTGACTGATAATTCAAAACAGTTCGACAAAAAATCCTCTGATTTTTTACATAATATCAACATACACGATTTTCCAAAGTCGGGTTGTTTTAAAAAATACATAAAATATAAAGCGAAGGTCATAAAATTTCAGCATGAGCTCTCTCAATTCTTTTATATTATAATATGTATATTATAATATTTACATTTTCTAGTGTCTTTGTCTGTGATTACACTACGAATTTTCGATTTTGTTCTGTATAGTCCTTATTACATGTGTATCTAGTCTGTGACCAATCATCATTGTTGATAACTCGACAATCAAAAGCAAACTACATGTAACAAGCAAGTGCAGAACTGTGAATGTAGCTATATGTATACTGAACAAAATTGGTTTACATGTCAGTTGAATATCCACAGTTCCCCACATACAAAAAACTTGCAATTAACGGTTGGACGTAATTAACGTATACTAGTAACTTCCTATAAACATATATCATGTGTGGACATACTTAATACAAATTTCTTCAGACATTTTACTACTGATATTGTCGCTATTCTTCAATATTTCATCGAGAGAGCAAAACTTTTTAATTACACGAACCATTCAGTTAATCTATATAAAAATCTGATTTGACCAAAATATCTTTAAAATACGAAGTGTTTTTGTCACTATCAAACAAAACACCAGCGTGCTTGTTTTGTCTGACGTCACTAATTTGACCTGGCTGGTAGAGATTATTTACTATCTGATCTATCCCGTTGCTCAAATCTATGAAATGTCTCTTGGATAGAGGAGAGGGTTTTCTCTTTATCTTTTTTCCCGTTATTTTGGAAGAATAGCGATTGACTTTTTCTTTTCTTCCCGAGTCTCCATCTCATGTGCATCTGCTGGTCTGGAGGAACGACCTGTTTGTACATGTATGTATCTCACTGTTTGGGGTACAAGATTAGGGGGGTTAAAGGAGGATGTAAATCTGAGACTTTTAGCTTTTGACCTCTGCTGTGGAGGAAGGGGATAATGATCTGAATGGGCAGGTGCCTGTTCAATGAGATATTCATGTTTAGGAAATTCTGTTTGTGATTTTTCTGTCTGTCACTACGCCCTGCAATGATTTGTTTGTTGTTTGATTTTGAGAAAAGTTGACAAAAATAGTCTTCTTGATGTACAAAATGTCACACTTGTAAATTTTCAATGATTGAGTCATCTGTTTGATATATCATTTATTAAACAAACCCAAATAACAATGCTTTGAAAGATAATCCTTTTTAGCTTGAAACAAATGAGACCGGAATAAAAATTTAAATACCAGAATTTCCGTTTGCGTCGCCAATTTAATTGAAAAGTGATTTTAATAAACAGGAAATCGATATAATTTTATTTAAACTTGCATCTCTTCACAGCTGTGATCTAATCTCAGACATGCTCATAAGTGTTTATAGGGAAAAGTGGGGTATAGTTATTATTCCAGAAATATAATTCATTTAATTTGACAGATGTAAAATATATTCTGAGACAAAATGACAGTGGTTAATTTGAATTATTAAAAACAATATAATTAATTTTCACGAAGAAAAGGTCCATCGATCTTACTCATCCATGTATTCTTGTTTCTAACTGTGTTTTAATCAATCATTGTATATAGTTTTACATTTTTATTAACAATATTAAGCTGACCATTATAAAATTGAGAAGTGGGAAGATAGATTTTTTTTTAGATTAAACTAAACATTATGATAGGGATAGAGGCGAAAAGGGCACACTAATTTCTACTCAGTACTGTTGCTAAAGAAAACAAATATACAAAATTGAAATAATATAGTCTTATAACTTGAGATCTCTTTTTTATTGTATAATCACACTAACTTTAGTTTGCAGATTAATAACATATGAAACTTAAGACACAGATACAAGTATTTAAAAAATGTTTAGTTGTTAACTTTATTATGTGTTTCATCGTCTTCATTGGTGTGTGTTGTGCGTGAAATTTGATCTTGATTATTCCTTGCCGGAAGTTCCGGCCTCGTTTCTACTCCATCCAGTGACGTGCATGATCTTGTTAAGAAAGTTGCTCCTATTGTGTTGGTTTGAGACTCCTGTTGTTCAGACTCTGCATTAATTTCCATATAAACGGTTTCTAGTCTATATGTATAATTGTCTTCTGCATTCACAAGATTTGCACAGTTTCTTCGAATGAACTTTGATATCCATGGTACTCCAGTTAATACGAATAAACACAGAAGAACACAACCCACAAGTATAATTGCTAATGTTGAACTATCAAAACCGGCTTTCTTTTTATAGTTGCTATCGTTATTTGTTTTTTCTCCCGTTGATGATATCGTTGACCACGTGATCACTGAAAACAATGGAGTAAAATCTGTTATACTTTCATGTTAAATTCTGAAATCTGATCGGCTTACACGCAGTTGACAATCCGTTCTCTTTCCCTCAGCGTTAGCAACACGCTTGGCAACGGGCCGACAGAACGAATTGACACCCCGAACGAATAAACAGTACGCGCATAATTTACGCGCATGTAACAACTCGTTCTATCGGCCCGTTGCCAAGTGTGTTGCTAACGTTGAGGGTATGACAACGGATTGTCAACTGCGTCTAAACCAATCAGATTTCAGTATTTAACATGAAAGTATAATAAATAAAATTGTTTTGTTTTAGTTCTATAAGTATAAATTAATACGAATAAACACAGAAGAACTGTTTATTATAAACAGCTTCGCGTCGGTTGACAATGGTTTTCTCGGGGTGTCAATTTCAACTGTTACCCTCCCAAACAGGCACTATTTATATAGTAACCCTACAGCTGAATTGAAAAAAGTATACATCTAATATATTCATACTGAGTATAATGATGTTATATCAAAACATTTTATGGTGTAAGTATACAACAGTTTCAACTAAATGTTTGAACAGACTCTATGTACCAACCTGTGAAGGTCCCATTCTGTGAATAATTTCCTTGGCATCCATATACATGGTTACAATCTGTGGCGTTACAGACACACGCATTCTGACAGCGTTGACCATAGTTAGGGTATACACATCGTGCAGAACAGTTCGTTCCAAAATATCCTGGCATACATTCTATAAGGGTACATGTATAAACTAACAAGTACTAGTATTACCATAAACACGTGTTAAAAGATTGAAATGTTAAAGGAAATAGTTGTTATTTGACACATTTCCACGGACTTAATGTGATACAGCTTTATATAAGGGGGATGTGCGGCCATCTTTTACATTTGAGAAGAAAAATGTAAACATTTCTTGAACTGGCTTGTTTCTGTCCAAAACTTACTAAAACTATTGTCTAAAGATACAAAAGCAAGGAATATGACGTTTAACATGTTGTTTTGTATGCAAATTACGCATACAAGGGCAGAGCAATGCATTTTATAATCACTTAGAACTGCGCAGCTACATACTTAAATTAAAGATTTAGAAATCTGAAAAAATAAGAAAGGATGTCATTAGTGTCCACTCTACAACCATTTGTTGAGAAAAAGGTCAAAATTTGCTTATTTAAATTTTAACTTTGTCTCAAAAGAGGGTACCCTATTCTTAAAATGAGTCTCAGAAACTATCAATTTGTACGAGATATTTTTGTCTGTGTCTATGGAGGTACATTGAAGTTCTATTTTCATTGAAAAATATATGTATATTTTTTAATTTTTGGACCCCTACCCTACTTCTAAAAAGAATTTAATTTAATTTATACTTATAGAACTAAAACAAAACAATTGGAACTGGTATTGAGATGTCTGTCACATTCAGCCCAGATTGTTTTAAATTGACATTTATTTTTATCGATGAAAATATAACGTCAATGTGCCTCCATAGACACGGGAGTTCTAAGTATAGCCTGGAATTTTCTTGTTCTAAAAAAAGATCTCATGCCGACTGATAAAACTAGGGTACCCTATTTTGAGGCAAAGTTTCTACATTAATGTGCAAAATTCTACCTTTTTCTCAACAAATGGTTGTGGAGAGGACACCAATTAACACCCGTGTTACTTTTTCAGATTTTTAAATCTTCAAAATAAGTCAGCAGCTGCGCAGTTCTGCAGCTGTTTTAAGTTATTAAAAAAGCATGTTTCTGTTCCTAAATGCATAATTTACATACAAAACATGTAGAACCGCATATTTATTGCTTTTTCATCTTTAACAACAGTTTCGGTCAGTTTTGTACAGAAAAAAGCCAGTTCAAGAAATGTTTACATTTTTATTCTCAAATGTACAAGATGGCTGCAAGTCCCTCTTAAACAAATGCGTTCCTTGGTGATTCATGCTGGATATGACGGTGGCGACATTGCGGCCTAAACCGCGTTAGCAATGATTGCTACCTTCATTACCCACTAAATCATCAAAGAAAGCATTTTATTGTTTATATTTACATCTTTCTTTTAACAAATTAATAAATTGATTGTGAAAGAAAGTAAAATTAACTATATTACTGTTAATGTACATCAGTACGCTAGCTTAAAAAAACAATCAGATCATCTCCTATGGGAATATGAGTCTGACATCATCATGATAATTTCGTGCAGTACGTGATTTTTTTCTTAAGCTAGTCGCTGTAGGTTTCGACCAATCTATAAACGGGGCGTGTAGATTTCAGTCCTGTCAGTTTCTATATACAGAGCTATGAATTACAATAAGTTTCCGAAAGAATTAGAGGGAATCATACTCGGTAGATGTAAATATTATAACATATATTTGACGTTACTAGTAGTTTAGGATGATTTTTATGCTACAAACAGTTAAGTCAATTCACTATTATATTTACCTTTACATTCTCCATTTTCCCAAAAATAGTTAGAACAACATGGAAGTCTATAAAAGAAATATTATAATTACATGCATACATTTATTTTGTAAATGCATATTGATAAAGTTGTCTGTCTATTTGTAAAAGATGCTAGACAAGGACATGTGTTATAAATGAACGAAAGACGGACGTGGATTGAGATCTATAGTCAAAAAGTAATCTCCGTCTATGAATAGATTATCATGTACTGTGCGGGACACTAATCATAACTCGAGCAATCCTATTACGTTTGTGGACATTGAAATTTTATGTATAACAGGAGTTTTATTCTTTGAAAGCATATTCAAAGAATATTCACCCCTGCTAAATGTACCTGTATGTAGTTTAAAAAAAATAAAGATAATATATTAATATCAACCTGTTAAAGGTATACTTACGTTTCAGTTTTTCCAATGGTACACTGATCCGTGTGATATAATATTACATTAAAAATCACCAAAATATAATGCATTGAAAGATCAAGCATTTTGTTTTAATTTAAGAGCTACTGAAAGCATTAACAAGGAAAATCGTTTTCCAGACATTTCTTCCTTTGCAAATAGCAGACTTTAATTCACCAATTGTGATTGGAATATAAACAACGAACAGGAAGTAATATTTTTCCCAATTGCATCAATCATTTGTACACTTGTGAAAGTGTATATCCGAGAAAAGAACGAATATATTTGACCGTATTAAGCGTTTTACAACAAGTTGTACAACTAGATACGATCTCGTTACGAGTAACGAGTAGGTCTTCCGTTCAATTTCTTAAACGACACATTTACAAAATTAATGAAATTTCAGAATTCCCCCTCAACCCCTTCCTTTCAGATAATGTATACGATTGTCAATATCCTTTACAATGCTTAACAAAGTGTTTTGCTTTTTCACATTCAGCACATTTAAGATTTAAGATTTTAGTTCCTTATTATCCCTAATTATGTCATCAATGGGTGTGGCAATGAGTTTTACAAACTTATACAAACGATCAACAACTTTGCATCTATAATGCATTACAAAATCTTGATCGTTTTTAAGTTATGTGTAAAAGACTTTAAGAGTGTCTTGGCCCCTAATTTAAGGGGCCAGCCCCTTTTTGTTAATTTCATATGAAAGGTCTCAATAATACTAACATTTTTTGTTCTTACACCCATCTCAAATTGTTGTTCATTTTTGAGATACAAATGATTGAATATTTTAGGGGCCAGCCCTGTAGATCCTTAATGGGGACAGCCATTTGTGTTTTGATTAGTGGAATCGATTTAAATTATCAATACAAGCATTTTCTCTTCTAAAATGCTTAACAAAATATGTCTCGTTCTCTAGATATATTGTGTCAAAGTTTGAGAACTTTGGCCCCTAAAAATCCCTAATTACGTCATAAATGGGCGTGGCAATGATTTTTTCTGATAGATATTGTTACGATCAACAACTTTGCTTCTATAATGCATTACAAAATCTTTATCGTTTTTAAGTTATTTGTAATAGAGTTTACGAGTCTATTGGCCCCTAATTAAAGGGGCCAGCCCCTTTTTCTTGATTTTGTTGGAAAGAACTTTTGGTACTCTATCACTTTTGTTATATATGTCTTAACAAAATATCAACTGATAAAAAGATATAGATCAAAATGTGTGAAAATTTTGATTTGAAATTCGTACCCAATTTTCGAGCCCTAGCGAGCTCCAAGAAATGGCGCCACTTGCGTAAAACGAAAACAATAGGCACAACTTCAAACTATGGACTACCTATCCTGAAAGTTTCATATTCATATCTCTGATAGTTTCTGAGATCAACTCTGCACAAAAAAGGTCGTAAAAATGTGCAAAATGGCCGATAAATCGGTACCGGAAGTGACGACAGGAAAAATATTAAAAATGTATGAAGTTTATCTCAAGTCTCATCTTCTGTGAAAAAATGGTTGAAATCGGTCGAATAGTTTTCGAGAAATCGCGTGCACAAAATTTGTGGAAAAAAATAATAATAATAAGAAATCGTACGAAAACAAAAAGGTCTTCCGTTGGAAACGGAAGACCTTAAATATAAGTTACATAACTATGACAATATAAATTATTCATTAAAAATTCCGGAATATGGTAATAATTCTGGAAATTTAAATTATTTTCCATTATGGATATTTTGCTTAAAATTGACCTTTCTAAAATTCTACGTATATACCTATCTACTGGACCACATCAACATCTCAAACCATCGACAAATGAATCAATCTTTTACAACGTTTATAATAAAAGTAAAGTTATACTTACTGGTTGTTTTCACTTTTTCCAGTGAAACACTCTTTAGTTTGACAAAATGCCATATTATTGATAACAATAATAAACCAATGCACCAAAATGTCACGCATATTCCATAGAACATTAAACGAAAAAAATCCCATGTACTCCCTGCTTCCTGTAATATATCTTGGACTACTTCTGTTATATAGGATTTAATTATATTTTCATAAATATGATTATGATAAAGAAGGAAATAAATAGCGGTTCTTTTATTTCGAATATTCCACTACAATGATGTTAAGATCAGTATTATGTACTCTTTAATCTATTGAAAAATGTACAGACTGTAAAATATTGTAAACGTATCATATTTGGCGTGTACGATATTTAGCGTAAATTAGTTTTTGAACAAGTTGGCGTGGATTTGAATTAGCGTACTCCTGAATGTGACTATTCTTATTCATATATACATGACATTTGGCGATGTACTTGATTTAGCGGAAGCCGCATTCTGCTAAAAGCGCTAAATAGAATACACAGCCAAATGTAACTACGTTTACAGTATAGGATTCAAGGAATTCTAATCACTTTAGAAAAAATTAGATTTAATCAATGCGTAAGTGAGAAAATCGAGTTAACAATGACAATCGTAAACATGATCTTCAGATTCTGTCTGCTAACATATAAGGGAACAGTTTTATAAGCGCCTTCGATGTGAAATTGAAACACATAGTTTTAGAGTTTACTGTTGGAAATGAAACATCAGTCATTGGTCTTTTTTTTTTTTACTATTTAATGGACCCAAAGTTAAATTCATGGTGTTTATTCTATAGAATGACATCTTTGAAAAATGATTTGGTAAAATAAATCATATGGTGACGGATAACTTTTCACGCTATAAGCTCTAAACCAAGTAGACACTGACGAAAAAATCCGTGAAAATCACATTTTGTTTCAGTTTTCTGCTTAGGTCTGTCAACAATGTTAGATATCATTTAAAAGTTAATTAATTGATGATTAATTAAATTCAAAATAGCTTCTGTCTCTAAATTTAAACCGGTTTTAGTAAAAGAAAAAGAAAAAATAGGGAGGGGGGTGTCAAAACAAAGAAGATATAAGCATAACTGAGATCTGGTTAATCGGAAAATTCGTTTTTAGCTCACCTGAGCTGAAAGCTCAAGTGAGGTTTTCTGATCAAAATTTGTCCGTTGTCTGTCGTCGTTGGCGTTGGCGTCGGCGTTGGCGTTGGCGTCGGCGTTGTCGTTGTAAACTTTTCACATTTTCATCTTCTTCTCCAGAACCACTGGGCAGATTTCAACTAAACTTGGCACAACGCATCACTGGGTAAAGGGGATTCAAGTTTCTTCAAATGAAGGGCCACACCCTCTTTAAAGGGGAGATAATTTAGAATTATTTAAAATGTGTAGGTATTTTTCAAAAATCTTCTTCTCAAAAACTATTGGGCCAGAAATTCTGTAACTTGTATGGAAGCATCCTCAGGTAGTGTAGATTCAAGTTTGTTCAAATCATGGTCCCCGGGGATAGGGTGGGGCCACCATGGGGGATGAATTTTTACAAAGGAATATATAGAAAAAATCTTTAAAATTCTTCTTCTCAAAACCTATTAGGCCAGAGAAGCTCAAATTGGAGTGGAAGCATCCTCAGATAGTGTAGATTCAAGTTTGTTTAAATCATGGTCCCCGGGGTTAGGGTGGGGCCACCATGGGGGGATGAATTTTTACATAAGAATATATAGAGAAAATCTTTAAAAATCATCTTCTAAAAAACTATTAGGCCAGAAAAGCTCAGATTTAAGTGGAAGCATCCTCAGATAGTGTAGATTCAAGTTTGTTTAAATCATGGTCCCCGGGGGTAGGGTGGGGCTACAATGGGGGGATGAATTTTTACATAATATATAGAAAAAAATCTTTAAAAATCTTCTTCTCAAAAACTATTAGGCCAGAAATGCTCCAATTTGAGCGGAAGCATCCTCAGTCTATAGTATAGATTCAAGTTTGTTTAAATAATGGTCCTTGGGGGTTAGGGTGGGGCCACTATGGAGGGATGAATTTTTACATAAGAATATATAGAGAAAATCTTTAAAAATCTTGTCCTTAAAAACTATTAGGCCAGAAAAGATCAAACTTTTGTGGAGGCATCCTCAGATAGTGTAGATTCAAGTTTGTTTACATCATGGTCCCTGTGGGTAGGGTAGGGCCACAATGGGGGGATGAATTTTACATAGGAATATATAGAGAAAGTCTTTAAAAATATTCTGGGAAAATTTTCAGTCCAAAAAGTAGTAACTTGTGTAAAAGCACGAGTTGTGCAGATTAAAGTTTGATCAAACCATGATTCCCTAGAGAAAAGTGGGGCCACAAAGTGGGGGGGGGGGGTATTATATAGAAATTGAGAAAAATCTTCTTACAGGTACAACAACAAAAGGGGCTATGTATTTACCATAAAAATATGTGGATAAAAATCGGCAGATGTTTTAAATTTTTTGAGCATGATCTACTGTACTTAGTTGTCAAGATATTTTGATTTTGATACTGTAATGCTAATTTGATCAGAGTTAAGGCTATTGTTGCTCAGGTGAGCGATGTGGCCCCTGGGCCTCTTGTTCATTTTTAGCTCACCTAAGCTGAAAGCTGAAGTGAGCTTTTCTGATTACTTTTTGTCCGGCGTCCGTCCGTCTGTCCTGTCAGTCCGTCCGTCTGTCTGTCTGTCTGTCTGTCTGTCTGTCTGTCTGTCTGTCTGTGGGTAAACTTTTTACATTTTCGAATTCTTCTCCAGAACCACTGGGCCGATTTCAATCAAAGTTGGCACAAAGCATCCTTAGGAGAAGGGGATTCTATTTTGTTAAAATGAAGGGCCATACCCATATCTAAGGGGAGATAATTAAAAAATCATTGAAACTTTGTTGGTATTTTCAAAAATCTTCTTTTCAAAAAACATTTAGCCAGAAAAGCTGAAACTTGTGTGGAAGCATCCTCAGGTAGTGTAGATTCAAGTTTTTCAAATCATGATCCCCAGGGGTAAGGTGGGGTCACAATGGGGGGGGGGGTTGAATTTTTACATAGGAATATATAGAGTAAATCTTTAAAAATCTTCTTCTCTGAAACTGATCAGCCAGAAAAGCTGTAACTTATGTGGAAGCATCCTCAGGTAGTGAAGGTTCAAGTTTGTTCAAATCATGATCCCTGGGGGTAGGGTGGGGTCACAATGGGGGTTGAATTTTACATAGGAATATAGCGTAAATCTTTAAAAATCTTCTTCTCTGAAACTGATTAGCGAGAAAAGCTGTAAATGGTGTGGGAGCATTCTCAGGTAGTGTAGATTCAAGTTTGTTCAAATCATGATCCCCAGGGGTAGGGTGGGGCCACAATGGGGGATCGAATTTTACATGAAAATACATGTATATAGAGTTAATCTTTAAAGATCTTGTTCTCTGAAACTGATCAGTCAGAAAAGCTGTCACTTGTGTAGAAGCATCTTCAGGTAGTGTAGATTCAAGTTTGCTCAAATCACGATCTCCAAGGGTAGGGTGGGGCCACAATAGGGGGGTACCAATTTTTAAATAGGAATATATAGAGAAATTTTTTAAAAATATCTTGTTCTCAGAAACTGATTGGGCAGAAAAGCTGCAACTTGTGTGGAAGCATCTTCAGGTAAGGAAGATTTAAGTTTGTTCAAATCATGATCCTAGGGGTAGGGTGGTGCCACAATTGGGGGGGGGGGGGTGTAAAATTTTTACTTAAAAATACATAGGGAATTTTTTTTTAAAATCATCTTCTAAAACAAAAAATTTGTCTAGAAAAGCTGTAACTTTTGTCAGTTTAGATAATGTAGATTAAAATTTGTCACAATCATTATCTTCAAGAGAAGGGTTGGGCCACCGGGGGAGGGGGTGGGTGGGTGGGTTACAATTTTACAAATTAAAAAAAAATTTAAATCGTTATTCACTTGATTAAAACTCTAATATATTATTATTTACGGTTTTACTTTGTGCAAGCATTTTGACATATTATTCTTTAAAATTGTTTAGACTGTGGCCTCTTGACAATTCTTGACAATTCTTCAGCCTCATAAGGGGTTCAAAGTTTGATGTAAGTTTATAATCGATATATAAACAGCTGTTTAAGTCTGATAATTTTTTTGAGAACTGCAATGCTCAAAATGTAATATGACTGTAAAATCATCCTGTTACAAAGGTTCAATGATAAACATAAGAATATGCAGGGGAATTTTTTTTTATACAGGATCAATTATACGACATTGTTCAGATATTGTCCTTATGACTACGTAAAGCTGATTTTATTATGTCTATTGTTGCTCAGGTGAGCGATGTAGCCCATGGGCCTCTTGTTCTTTAACAGAATCGAGTTTCTCAACATTAATCATTTCGATCTCTCATATAATACATATAATTGCTTATTATTGCCATTGTTTTTACAACAGCGATCTAGAGCAAAATCAATACAGGGTATCTAAAATCCTATGTAAAAGTCGAACCAATATTGTAAAATCCGTATTAATACGTAGTGCGATACTCGGACTACTTTAATCTAAAAAAATAACTGAAATGTTACATTTTTTCAGAAAATACCCTTTTTTTCATTTTCCAAACGAAGATAATTTATATCGCATTGGTGTTTCTGGTCCTCGACATCCATATACATGTATTTAGGGAGGTACATTAATGGACATTCATGATTATAAACATGCCTCCTTGCTAAAATTTTAGTCATTAAAAAAAAACCCGGTAATTATATGTTCAATCAATGTAGTATGATACATATATACTTATAAGAGAATACTACTCTTTATGCTCTTTCTTTCATACATATTTTGTTATCGTTATTAATAAATCATATATTGTATTTTAAAAATATTTAAAGCATTCTAGGAATTGTGATATATTAACAACTTACATTTTTTCTATGACAGTACCAAATAACTTTCTTCTCAATTAATTTACACAAATATATTTCAACAAAAACATTATTAAAAATGTATGAACGTATATTTCCTTGCACAATTATTCCAAACTTGAACATGTCGATTATGAAATGTGATTTAAGGTTCTCCGACCCTCAGCCTCAAAGTATTTTTTTTTTATCATAGAAATGTTAAATGTCCTTCAAACTTTATAAATCAAAAGAAATAAAAAGAAATGTATTGGTGATATCCATGCATTTTACAAAGTTATTGCAAGATTCCCCAGATGGATATAATGGAATAAATATACAAGTTGAGATCAAATATTAAAGAAAGGTTGTACAGGTGCAAACGACTGTACAAATTCGGAGTAAGTCACAATGCTTCATAATCGATGAGCATGGTAATGATTTGAGTAACAAAACATGAAAAATATTCATACATAAAAAAACTGCGAAGTTTCGAATGGCCACGGTATCAGGACACATCTGAGATCACTAGGTCATAACATATATTGATCAATATTTATTTTTTCATAATAAATAAATCTGTCAACACTTAAATACCACCGAAATACATGAATATGACCCTGTGTCCCATCTTACAATTTTATCATCAGGATCATAGGCTTAGCATGACTAAATTGGCATACTGCTCATTTTAAATTTAAATTTTAATTATATGGAAACATTGTAGCCCAAATCACAACTGTACTTACGTCTACATAGAGTCCATGACGTCATATAAAAGGCTCAGGCATCAAATTTGCGAAACTGAAACTAGCTATAACGCTATAAAATACCGATAGTTTTGTCATTTATGACAAAATAAATATATTTCGCTTTGATAAATCGAGTAAACTATGAGTTAGAAAATTAAAGAACAAAATAAAATGATTATGTTTGCAGCTTTTGCAACTCTTAATACTGTAAAATGGCATGTACAATTCATTCTTTACCCAGTTTCGAGACAGACTGTCGCTGTTTAGAGATTGGTGCCTGTTTTAATAGCGTACTGAATATAAATATCTCCGTATCAATCTTTGTTCTAGGAAAATGGAATACATATCTACACAGGTAACATAAAACTTATGTGATTTTATGTAGGTTTTGATAACAAAAATATATATTTAAATACTCACAATTAAAACATGTATAATATTCTCTTAGTATTGTGGAGGGTCATTAGTCATTTTCTGAACAAATGATCAAATTAATAATGTACCAACCTGTGGTTGTTTCTTTGTCTAACCTATTCCCTTGACATCCAGTTACATAGTTACAATCAGCGACGTTACAATAACACGTATTTTGACATCCTAAACCATAGTGAGGGTATGCACATCGTGAACAACAGTTTCAACTAAATGTTTGCACAGACTCTATGTACATGTACCAACCTGTGAAGGTCCCATTCTGTGAATAATTTCCTTGGCATCCATATACATGGTTACAATCTGTGGCGTTACAGACACACGCATTCTGACAGCGTTGACCATAGTTAGGGTATACACACCGTGCAGAACAGTTCGTTCCAAAATATCCTGGCATACATTCTATAAGGGTACATGTATAAACTAACAAGTACTAGTATTACCATAAACACGTGTTTAAAGATTCAAATGTTAAAGGAAATAGTTGTTATTTGACACATTTCCACGGACATAATGTGATACAGCTTTATATATGGGGGATGTGCGGCCATCTTTTACATTTGAGAAGAAAAATGTAAACATTTCTTGAACTGGCTTGTTTCTGTCCAAAACTTACTAAAACTATTGTCTAAAGATACAAAAGCAATGAATATGACGTTTAACATGTGGTTTTGTATGCAAATTATGCATACAAGGGCAGAACAATGCATTTTATAATCACTTAGAACTGCGCAGCTACATACTTAAATTAAAGATTTAGAAATCTGAAAAAATATGTCATTAGTGTCCACTCTACAACCGTTTGTTGAGAAAAAGGTCAAAATTTGCTTATTTAAGTTGTAACTTTGTCTCGAAAGAGGGCACCCTATTCTTAAAATGAGTCTCAGAAACTATCAATTTGTACGAGAAATTGTTGTCTGTGTCTATGGAGGTCCTTGAAGTTCTATTTTCATTGAAAAATATATGTATATTTTTTTATTTAAGGCAATTAATTTTTGGACACCTACCCTACTTCTAGAAAGAATTTAATTTATTTATACTTATAGAACTAAAACAAAACAATTGGAACTGGTATAGAGATGTCTGTCACATTCAGCCCAGATTGTTTTAAATTGACATTTATTTTTATCGATGAAAATATAACGTCAATGTGCCTCCATAGACACAGGAGTTATAAGTATAGCCTGGAATTTTCTTGTTCTAAAAAAAGATCTCATGCTGACTAATAAAAATAGGGTACCCTATTTTAAGGCATTAATGTGCAAAATTTTACCTTTTTCTCAATAAATGGTTGTGGAGAGGACACCAATTAACACCCCTGTTACTTTTTCAGATTTTTAAATCTTCAAAATAAGTCTGCAGCTGCGCAGTTCTGCAGCTGTTCTAAGTTATTAAAAAAGCATTTTTCTGTTCCTAAATGCATATTTTACATACAAAACAACATGCAGAACCGCATATTTATTGTTTTTTCATCTTTAGACAACAGTTTCGGTCAGTTTTGTACCAAAAAAAAAGCCAGTTCAAGAAATGTTTACATTTTTATTCTCAAATGTACAAGATGGCTGCAAGTCCCTCTTAAACAAATGCGTTCTTTAGTGATTCATGCTGGATATGACGGTGGCGACATTGCAGGAAAAATACATAGGCCTAAACGGCGTTAGCAATGATTGCTACCTTCATAACCCACTAAATCATCAAAGAAAGCATTCTTTTGTTTATATTTACATCTTTCTTTTAACAAATTAATAAATTGATTGTGAAAGAAAGTAAAATAAACTATATTACTGTTAATGTACATCAGTACGCTAGCTTAAAGAAACAATCAAATCATCTATGGGAATTTGAGTCTGACATCATCATGATAATTTCGTGCAGTACGTGATTTTTGTTCTTAAGTCGCTGTAGGTTTCGACCAATCTATAAACGGGGCGTGTAGATTTCAGTCCTGTCAGTTTCTATATACAGAGCTATGAATTACAATAAGTTTCCGAAAGAATTAGGGGGAATCATACTCGGTAGATGTAAATATTATAACATACATTTGACGTTACTAGTAGTTTAGAATGATTTTTATACTACAAACAGTTTAGTCAATTCACTATTATATTTACCTTTACATTCTCCATTTTTCCAAAAATAGTTAGAACAACACGGAAGTCTATAAAAGAAATATTATAATTACACGCATACATTTATTTTGTAAATGCATATTGAAAAAGTTGTCCATTTGTAAAAGGTGCTAGACAAGGACATGTGTTATAAATGAACGAAAGACGGACGTGGATTGAGATCTATAGTTAAAAAGTACATGTAATCTCCGTCTATGAATTGATTATCATGTACTGTGCGGGACACTAATCAGAACTCGATCAATCCTATTACGTTTGTGGACATTGAAATTTTATGTATAACAGGAGTCTTATTAGCGGTTCTATTATTTCGAATATTCCACTAGAGGTTTCTTCGTTTGCAAATGGCAGACTTTAATTCACCAATTGTGATTGGAATATAAACAACGAACGGGAAGTAATAATATTTCCACTTGCATCAATCATTTGTACACTTGTGAAAGTGTATATCCGAGAAAAGAACGAATATATTCGACTCTATTCAGCGTTATACAAAAAGTTGTACAAATATAAGTTACATAAATATGACAATATAAATTATGCATTCAAAATTCCGGAATATGGTAATAATTCTGGAAATTTAAATTATTTTCCATTATGGATATTTTGCTTAAAATTGACCTTTCTAAAATTCTACGTATATACCTATCTTTATCTTTTTTCTATATCATCTACGGTGGTTTTATTAACGATATAAGTTTTTTATTTCCCTTAGGAAAATGCAATTATAATTTAACTAACTACCTTAACTCCACAAAGATGTAGGGCAAGAGAAAGGTAAATAAGGATTATAAGACCTATCTACTGGACCACATCAACAACTCAAACGCTTCAGCCCTCGAAAAATAAATCAATCTTTTTTAACGTTTATAATAAAAGTAAAGTTATACTTACTGGTTGTTTTCAACTTTTCCAATGACACAATCTATAGTTTGACAAAATGCAATATTATTGATAACAATAATTAACCAATGCACCAAAATGTCACGCATATTCCATAGAACATTAAACGAAAAAAAATCCAATGTACTCCCTGCTTCCTGTAATATATCTACTTCTGTTATATAGGATTTAATTATATTTTCATAAATATGATTATGATAAAGAAGGAAATAAATAGCGGTTCTTCCACTACAATATAGATGTTAAGATCAGTACTATGTAATCTTTAATCTACTGAAAAATGTACAGACTGTAAAATACTGTAAACGTATCATATTTGGCGTGTACGATATTTAGCGAAAATTAGTTTTTGAATAAGTTGGCGTGGATTTGAATTAGCGTATTCCTGAATGTGACTATTCTTATTCATATATACATGACATTTGGTGATGTACTTGATTTAGCGGAAGCCGCATTCTGCTAAAAGCGCTAAATAGAATACACAGTCAAATGTAACTACGTTTACAGTATAGGATTCAAGGAATTCTAATCACTTTAGAAAAAATTAGATTTAATCAATGCGTAAGTGAGAAAATTGAGTTGACAATGACAATCGTAAACATGGTCTTCAGATTCTGTCTGCTAACATATAAGGGAACAGTTTTATAAGCGCCTTCGATGTAAAATTGAAACACATAGTTTTAGATTTCACTCTGTTGGAAATGAAACATCTGCCATATGTTTAATCATTGTTAACTTTTGTTGCATTCAAAATTTACAAATAGAAAATGTTTTGAAATGAAACGGATGGAATATAAATTAAGGTAGTCCTATACTCGGCACTTACTGGGCTCAATCATTAAAAGCTTAGCTTTAAATGATAGATATACATTCTAGCAATACATATACAAAGGAAAATATGTATGTTTACATGCTATTTTGTTTGTTATCACCTCTCAGACGGGTGTACCCCCTTGCGAAAATTATTGACAATTATCAAATTTGGCAGACGTCCGTTTTTCCTAAAAATAATTACCAATTTTGGGAAAATTAGAACTGAAGATACAAAATAGAGTATAAACATTTATTTAAGCCATATCTCATCAATAATTTTGCGCAAATTGTTGTAAGTAAGAACGCTATATGAACCTGATATATCAAAATAGAATACAAAAAATGCGATGCATGTATCGTGTTTGGTCTTTTTTTTTACTATTTAATAGACTCAAAGTTAAATTCATGGTGTTTGTTCTATAGAATGACATCTTAGAAAACTGATTTGGTAAAATAAATCATATGTTTACGGATTACTTTTCATGTTATAAGCTCTAAACCAAGTAGACCCTGACGAGACGAAAAAATTCGTAAAAATCACATTTTGTTTCAGTTTTCTGCTTAGGTCTGTCAACAATGTTAGATATTATTTAAAAATTAATTAATTGATGATTGATTAAATTCAAAATAGCTTCTGTCTCTAAATTTAAACCGGTTTTAGGATTAGGGTGGGGGGTCAAAACAAAGAAGATATAAGCATAACTGAGATCTGGTTAATCAGAAAATTCGTTTTTCATTTTTAGCTCACCTGAGCTGAAAGCGCAAGTAAGCTTTTCTGATCTCTTTTTGTCCGGCGTCCGTCTGTTTGTCCTGTCAGTCCGTCTGTCTGTCTGTCTGGCTGTCCATAAACTTTTTACATTTTCGACTTCTTCTCCAGAACCACTGGGCCGAGTTCAACCAAAATTGGCACAAAGCATCCCTAGGAGAAGGGGATTCAAGTTTGTTAAAATGAAGGGCCACACCCATTTCCAAGGGGAGATAATTAAAATATCATTGAAAATTTGTTGGTATTTTCAAAAATCTTCTTTTCAAAAACCATTTGGCCAGAAAAGCTGAAACTTGTGTGGAAGCATCCTCAGGTAGTGTAGATTCAAGTTTGTTCAAATTATGATCCCCAGGGGTAGGGTGGGGTCACAATGGGGGATCGAATTTTTACATAGGAATATATAGAGTAAATCTTTAAAAACTTCTTCTCTGAAACTGATAAGCCAGAAAAGCTATAACTTATGTGGAAGCATCCTCAGGTAGTGTAGATTCAAGTTTGCTCAAATCAAGATCCCTGGGGGTAGGGTGGGGCCACAATGGGGGGGTTGAATTTTACATAGGAATATATAGAGTAAATCTTTAAAAATCTTCTTCCCTGAAACTGATTACAGTAGCAAGAAAAGCTGTAAATGGTGTGGAAGCATTCTCAGGTAGTGTAGATTCAAGTTTGTTCAAATCATGATCCCCAGGGGTAGAGTGGGGCCACAATGGGGGGGGGGGGGGACAAATTTTTAAATAGGAATATATAGAGAAAAATCTTTAAAGATCTTGTTCTCAGAAACTGATTAGGCAGAAAAGCTGCAACTCGTGTGGAAGCATCCTCAGGTAGGGAAGATTTAAGTTTGTTGAAATAATGATCCCAGGGGTACGGTGGGGCCACAATTGGGGGGTGTACAATTTTTAAATAAAAATATATAAGAAAAATTTTGTAAAATCATCTTCTAAAACAAAAAATTGTCTAGAAGAGCTGTAACTTGTGTCAGTTCAGATAGTGTAGATTAAAATTTGTCAAATTCATAATCTTCAGGAGTAGGGTTGGGCCACCGGTGGGGGGGGGGGGGGATACAATTTTACAAATTTAAAAAAAATTTAAATCGTTATTCACTTGATTAAAACTATAATATTTTATTATATACGGTTTTACTTTGTGCAAGCATTTTGACATATTATTCTTTAAAATTGTTTAGACTGTGGCTTCTTGACAATTCTCCAGCCTCATAAAGGGTTCAAAGTTTGATGTAAGTTTTTTTTTCGAGCGCAGCACGCCGGCGTGCAGCGCCGGCGAGAGAAGCGAGCTCTAAGAACCAGTGCGCGCTCGAAAAAGAACGAGCTAAACGTACAGATTCATCAAGACAAAAATTTGTGTCTACGTCCCATAGTGCTCTCTAATGTTTTTACCCGTGGTACTATGCCAAAAATGGCTGAAATTTAACTCGTAATTAAATGTGCCTTAAGGTTTGAAGACACGTTTTGAGTAGCGCACAAGCTTTGGTGAGACCCAAGAGATTTTTAGCTCACCTGAGCCGAAGGCTTTTCTGATAAAAATTTGTCCGTTGTCTGTCGTCGTTGGTGTTGGTGTTGGCGTTGGCGTTGTCGTTGTCGTTGTTGTAAACTTTTCAGATTTTTATCTTCTTCTCCAGATCCACTTGGCCAATTTCAACCAAACTTGGCACAAAGTATCATTGGGTGAAGAGGATTCAAGTTTGTTCAAATTAAGGGCCACGCCCTCTTTAAAAGGGAGATAATTTAGAATTATTGAAAATTTGTAGGTATTTTTCAAAAATCTTCTCGAAAACGGATTGGCCAGAAAAGCTGAAACTTGTGTGGAAGCATCCTCAGGTAAGATAGATTTAAATTTGTTCAAACCATGATCCCCGGGGTTAGGGTTGGACCACAATGGGGGGGGGGGGGTCAAATTTTTACATAGGAATACCTAGAGTAAATCTTTAAAAATCTTCTTCTCAGAAACTAATCAGCCAGGAAAGCTGAAACTTGTGGGGAAGCATCTTAAGGTAAGGTAGATTCAAGTTTCTTCAAATCATGATCCCCGGGGTTAGGGTGGGGCCACAATGGGGCGTAAAATTTTTACATAATAATATATACGCGGGCATGTTAAGGCTTCCCGATTGATTTTACAGCGATGTGTAGAAAGTCACTTGTCTGTACTTCATACGATATGACGTCATAATTAACTTTGACGTCACGATCTGCATTCATGTTGATAGTTCTCAGGGAATGTATCTTAACGTTAAAAGTGAATTATATCAAACCAGTATAAAACCGCATGTTTCCTTTACATAGATGCTGCCGTTAATGCTAGACGTACAGAATTCATTCACATTAAAAACCAGTATCAAATAATCGGCAGTTTTAAAGCTTCGTTTTAAGTAAAAGACTGTTTATAAACTAGTGGTTTGGAGATTCTCCCTGCTACTTTTAAACAACTGAATGAAGAAATTTTAATGCATGTAAAAATCAGGTGGGCGCAGGTGAAAGATCAACACAATTTTAGAATATTTTACGTAAAATTAGTAGAGAATATAAGTACCAATGTGAATCGTGCTTGGGAAACCTACGGATTTACCCCAATATTTTGTAAATCGCTTATGATTATTAAAAATGTGCATTATTTTGATGATTTTGTAAAATGTTTCAACAATATCTCCCATAAACGAAATATCTATTTCAAGCCCAAGCAAGAACTTCAAAGTATATGACATAACAAAGGATTTTTCTTTAAAATATTTATGATTTAATGTCATTTATCACCTGCGCCGATGCGATTTAAATAGATCATTTGCAATATTAGGATTCGCCCGTCACGTGATTACAAAGTACATATGACGTCACAAAAATGCATCAAATATAATGTTTAACATCGTTGTCAATAAATGTAACATAGATTTTAAGAAATACTCCCGGTCGGAGTATTTTTGCGATGATTCAAATAATATCGTTTTCCAGCCGTAGTTTAGCATCGGGACGCCTTTACATTGCTGCGTAGAGTAAAATCGTTTAAAATCTTCTTCTCAGAAACCAATCAGCGAGGAAAGCTGAAACTTATGTGGAAGCTTCCTCAGGTAGGGTAGATTCAAGTTTGTTGAAACCATGATCCCGGGGGTAAGGTGGGAGCACAATGGGGGGAGGGGTGAATTTTTACTTAGGAATATATAGAGAAAAGCATTTAAAAATCTTCTTCTCAGAAACTAATCAGTCAGAAAAGCTTGTGTGGAAGCATTCTCAGATTGGGTTGATTCAAGTTTGTTCAAATGATGATCCCCTGGGGTAGGGTGGGTCCACGATGGTGGAGGTGTCAAATTTTTACATAGGAATATATAGAGAAAAATATTTAAAAATCTTCTTCTCAAAAACCGATGGGCCAGAAAAGCTGAAACTTGTGTGGAAGCATTCTCAGGTAAAGTAGATTTAATTTTGTTCAAACCATGATCCTCGATGGTAGGGTGGGGCCACAATGGGGGGGGGGGGTGTTGTGTTGAATTTTTACATAGGAATATATAGATAAAAATCTTCTCAGAAACCAATTGGCCAGAAAAGCTGAAACTTGTGTGGAAGCTTCCTCAGGTAAGGTAGATTCAAGTTTGTTCAAATCCTGATCCCCGGGGTAAGGGTAGGGTCACAACCGGGGGGGGGGGGGGGAAACAAATTTTTAGATAGGAATATATAGAGAAAAATATTTTAAAATCTTCCTCTAAAAAACCATTTGCCTAGAAAAGCTGTAACTTTAGTGAAAGCAACTTCAGATAGTGCAGATTCAAATTCGTTAAAATCAAAATCTTGAGTAGGGTGGGGCCACATTGGGGATCCAATTTTACAAAGGAAAACATTTTAATTATTTACAAAAACTGAAATATTATAACATATTGTTTAACTTATATGCAAGCATTTTGACATATTGCTGATTTTTTTTTTAATTTTTAGAATTTGGCCTTTGGACGATTTATCAACCTCACAAGGGGTTCAGAGTTTGATATAGGTTTATATCCCATATATAAATAATTGTTTAGAATCTTTTTGAGAACTGCAATGCTCAACATGTGATATGACTTTAAAATCATCCTGTTAGAAAAGGGACTTAATTATAAACATAAGAATATCCAGGGGGAAAGAATGGATTTTTATTTATACAGGGTCTATATGCATTATACTACATTGTCTAGATATTTTGTATAATGACTCCATTAAACTGATTTTATCATGTCTATTGTTGCTCAGGTGAGCGATGTGGCCCATGGGCCTCTTGTTTACATGCTTCCAGTCCTTCGTATTGAGTAGAGATACGTAAACAAATGAATATAAACTTGAACGTGTGACGTCACAGTGATCTCGCGCTAGTTTTCCCGGGATAAATTTAGAGGTGGATCAAACATCTGTAATGTGTGTTCTATAACTCTTTCAGTATAAACTTCGATGTCTTAGATGATTTGTGGTTTTTTTTTTTTAATTTTTTTTAATATTGATAGAGAGATTATATAATTATATATACAAGAAAGAGTTCAGCTATTTTTTCGTCCATGAACAATGAGTATAATTAGGGAAGAAATTAAAAAAAATTAAAAAAGTCATTTTGAACTAAATAATAAAGAATGCAGAGAAAAAATAAACAGTTCAAAAATCAATGCAGATATTGCATATTTTCTAACCAATAATTTGGAAAATGGGAAATTACACACCTACAAACAGGGATCGGGGCACGGATACAACGTATGCCAAAATAAACAAATTTCAGTAAAAAGAATTATGAATCAGGAATTTAAAAAATGAAAGTCAGATAACAACAAGGTACAAAAGAAAAATAATACATATGTACTGTATTTACACTTTACAATTTTGACTAAATTAAACACAAATTACATTTTAGACTGAGAAATATGATATAATTCTCTCTCTCAAAAAACATTCTTTGATTTTAAATGATAACTGTCAAAATATCAATTAGTTGACAATGATGCAAGGTTTGTGTAATTCTTGCTGCGCTCCCCTCAACGGTAGCAACGTTAAACATATTAATCGATATATAAACAGTTGTTTAAGTCTGATCATTTTCTCGAGAACTGCAATGCTCAATATGTGATATGACTGTGAAATCATCCTGTTACAAAGGCTCAATGATAAACATAAGTATATGCAAGGAAATTTTTTTTATACAGGATCTATTATACGACATAGTTCAGATATTTTGTTTATGACTACGTAAAGCTGATTTTATTATGTCTATTGTTGCTCAGGTGAGCGATGTAGCCTATGGGCCTCTTGTTCTCAACATGTTCTCAACATTAATCATTTCTATCTCTCATATAATACATATATATTACCGTTCTAATTGCTTATTATTGCCATTGTTTTTACAACAGTGATGTAGAGCAAAATCAATACCGGGTATCTAAAATGCTATGTAAAAGTTGAACCAATATTGTAAAATCCGTATTAATACGTATGGCGATACTCGGACTACTTTAATCTAAAAAAAATAACTGAAATGTTACATTTTTTTCCAGAAAATACCCTTTGTTTTATTTTTCTAAACGTAGATAATTTATATCGCATGAGTGTTTCTGGTCCTCGACATCCATATATACATGTTTTTAGGGAGGTACATTAATGGACATTCATGATTATAAACATGCCTTCTTGCTAAAATTTTAGTCATTGAAAACAAAATAACCGGTAATTATATGTTCAATCAATGTAGTATGATACATATGAACTTATAAGAGAATACTACTTTTTATGCTCTTTCTTTCATACATATTTTTTTTATCGTTATTAATAAATCACATATTGTATTTTAAAAATATTTAAAGCATTCTAGGAATTGTGATGTAATATTAACAACTTACATTTTTTCTAAGACAGTACAAATAACTTCCTAAACCATAGTGAGGGTATGCACATCGTGAACAACAGTTTCAACTAAATGTTTGAACAGACTCTATGAACCAACCTGTGAAGGTCCCATTCTGTGATTCATAATTTCCTTGGCATCCATGCACATGATTACAATAGGTGTCGTTACAATCACACGTACTCAGGCATGATTGACCATAGTAAGGGTTTACACATCGTATAGAACAGTTCATTCCAAAATATCCTGGCATACATTCTATAAGGGTACATGTTTAAACTAACAAGTACTAGTATTACCATAAACACGTGTTTAAAGATTCAAATGTTAAAGGAAATAGTTGTTATTTTACACATTTCCACGGACATAATGTGATACAGCTTTATATATGGAGGATGTGCAGCCATCTTTTACACTTGAGAAGAAAAATGTAAACATTTCTTGAACTGGCTTGTTTCTGTCCAAAACTTACTAAAACTATTGTCTAAAGATACAAAAGCAATGAATATGACGTTTAAAATGTTGTTTTGTATGCAAATTACGCATACAAGGGCAGAACAATGCATTCTATAATCACTTAGAACTGCGCAGCTACATACTTAAATTAAAGATTTAAAAATCTGAAAAAATATGAAAGGATGTCATTAGTGTCCACTCTACAACCGTTTGTTGAGAAAAAGGTCAAAATTTGCTTATTAAAGTTGTAACTTTGTCTCGAAAGAGGGTACCCTATTCTTAAAATGAGTCTCAGAAACTATCAACATCGTGAAGAACAATTCATTCCAAAATATCCAGACAGGCATGCTAAATTAATGAACATATAAAGTTACATGTATTTTATTCATAATTCTGTTACATATCATAGTACTTGTAAAGAAAAATATCTGTTGGGAATGGAACTAATTATCACTTACCTTGACATTCACCATTTTTGTAAAAATAGTTACTACAACATAGAAGCCTAAAGAGAAAAAAACATGCAATGAGATGTTAAAAATCCCTATTTTTAGTAGAAAAATGGGGTTTTTCACATGTGTAGAAATATTGTGTTACATTTATTTTAATACGTGAAGATTAAAATAGTGGCGAATCGGGGGGGGGGGGGGTATTTGGAAAATACGACTTTCCGTTACTACTTCATATTGTTTATTATCTCTGCAAGTAAATTTCAAAATATACAACCACTTGTTTTAATTATCTCACGACCCCTCTCCCATTTTGAAATAAAAAACCAAGATCTGCACATTAGATATGAAGATCGTGGCTGACATTACACTAATTATGCGCTTATTTCATTCATGAGAGGGTATTTTTAACATTGTTAATGGCAGAACTGAAATTATGAACAGCATTCACAATACCAATGCATCCAATATTCCGATCGGAACCCCCCAAAAATTGCGTCACTGGATTCTTTGTTTTTTTATTTAAGGAATAAGGAATCATTCTTTGAACATTATGAGGTGATAATATTGGTCGGGGGGTGATCAAATCCAATAAAGCCCGAATGGCTTTATGATAGATTTGATCACGCCCCGACCGAAATTATCACCTCATAATATTCAAAGAATGATTCCTTATTACTTATTTAATTTTAAGCCATCGTAAGATTAAATATTGAAATATAAATAAGCAAACCCCGCTGGCGCCTCAATTTGGTGTCATTTGAAGTTATGGGTTATATAGTACAAAATCGATACGTAGTGTTATCACAGGCAAAGACACTGGAAAGTGTAAATATATAGAGATGAAGAACATCCCATAAATGATAAAAAGCAACATTAATGTTCTTTAGATTTTTTACAAGTCTTATGCTAATTCCGTTGAATATCATTTTGTTGCAGTACTGATAATCTTCAAAATCGGAGTGTCACATCAAGAACTCAACAAAAGAAACTATTAAAATATTACAGCTACTTCTGTGTGAAAAAATATCAAAGAGTTTCGTCTTAAATTGGACTCAAACAATCTGATATATTTTGAAAAGATTTTATTCGGCATATATTCAATATATTCAATACATGTTGGGTTTTTTTTTTAAGAATCAGTACTGCAAGCTATACATGTAAGTGATCTTGTAAACTCCAGGACCGCTTCTTAGGCAAAAAAAAAAAAAAAAAAAAAAAAAATGAATGTCGATCAAATTACGGGATCGTTCTGGATGTCAACCAGCCACGTGAATAATTATTGACTGTTCTGTATATAATACTCTAATTTGATCTCACTAACTATACAATAGTTGTTTTTGATTTTGTACACCCCAATTCCTTTTGAAGACTACTGGTCTGATGAACGATAAATTAATCTGCCCGAGAGTACCAGATGAGTGTACCAGTAAAAGATTTTCAAATTATGGAATTCTGGATGTTATCAATCCCCTTGAGATAGGTTCCTAATTTTACCTGTACTTGATGTAGTTGGATACCTTTACTCCTTTGCATTTTTTTATGATGAATAAAACCAGTTTATATCTTTTTAGTTACTTTTTCAAAAATTGCGGTCATTTGAATACTCGGTAGTACATTACCACACATTTCTTTCAGCTACTGGAACAGCGAATAGTTTTTTAAAACTTTTAATTATATTATGTGTTTTGTTGCATGGAGAAACGCATGCGCAGATCTGAAAAGTACACTTTATTACTGCATGCATATCATAAAGCATTGAGTTTATCTCAAAACTCTTTTTAAAGGTTTAATCCGAATTCGTCAAAAAACAAAACAATTTAATTGATGTTCATCTAGTTTACAGTATACTTACTCTTTATTTTCAACTTTTCCAATGAAACAGTCCTGCGTGCGACATGTCACTACATTCAGAATCCCCAAAATACAATACATTGCAGGGTGAACCATTTTGTTGTGATGTATTGAAAATCAAATAGCCAGAAAAGTATGCACAAACCAGGAAATCTTTTTTTCCTGGCTTGTCTTCATTTGCAAATCGCAGATTTTAAGTCGTCAATCGAGGTTGTTATAACAATGAACAGGAAATAACAATGATTTTTAAACTTGTATCAATCATTTATACACATGTAAACGTGCATATCCGACAAAGGCTCAGATATACTAAAGGAATAAGGAATCATTCTTTGAGTATTATGAAGTGATGATTTTGGTCGGGCCGTAATCAAGTCCAATAAAGCCCGAAGCCTTCCGCCCCGAACATATTTATCACCTCATAATATTAAAAAACGATTCCTTAATTATTACTTACATTCATATAATTTTTAATTGTACGATTGAATAATAAATTATTGACGATAAAATGCGTAATTATGCAAACCCCACAATACTGCATTTGTGGCACTGATGAAGTGTATTGGACTATAAGTTACAAATTTGATTCGTAGTGTAATCACAGACAAAGACTGTAAATATTTTCAATTAAAATACTTTATCGTGAAAAATGGACAACAAAGCCCGGAAAGATAATCAACCATATATATGCGTTTTTACCGTAATTAAATTTTGTTAAGAACAAAACCCAGTCATTCAGCAAATCAAAAGTCCCCAATTCTAGCAAAGAATGTATTCTTCGTGTTGAAGAATGTTTTTTTCTTTTCTTAACTTCCTTTGTTCTCGAATACTTCAAGAGTTTTTGATTGGTTAAAACTTTGAAAAGGGGCGTTTCGGAAATTTAATTCTTCGTTGCGTGTCTTAGCCCACCAAAGAAAAGCTATCTGTGAAAGATACTGCATGTAAATTCGTGCAAGATTATCTTTAAATTCCACAAATTTATGGTCACCTTCCTATGTTCTCGTCACGTGCTAACCCCCCCCCCCTCCAATTTGAATATCATCCGAATGATATACCAGCGATGTTTTTGAACTGTTTAATTTGGGCAACTTTTTGTTCTCGTTTAAAGTTTAAAAATGACGAAGAGTTCTCAACGCAATGATGTTTACTGAAGGGGGAAAACGGTTTTTATTTTGTTGCATTTTTCAAAGGATGACTGCACTTAGCACCGGGTTTTGGACTCTTTTCGGTCGCTTCTGTTGCGTTTATTTCTTAACCTAATATCACATTTGTTAATTTTGTTAAAGAGTCTAGTCAATTTCCAACATGAATTAGGATTTTAGACTGTGATAAAATAAGCTCATAAATATGTTCTTATTCTTACAACTTTCGAAAAAGGAGAGTGTTCGCTTATCTGTCCTTGATCAAACATAAGATTGATATTAATATGCATAAGAGGTGGAGCTGACATTATCAGACTGGTACTAAAATTAGACTAGCATGAATAACAATGCCATGTATATAAAAATTTATGTGATCACTCTTTCACCATAACCCTATCTATTCTATATGGTACAAATATACTATTTACTATGGTTTCAACAATTAGACCACGCCCATATAAGTATATAGAAGACTTTAAATCAATGCTTGATAACTTAACGTGTTCGAACACATTGTCCTAGTTAGCACCAGAATTTGCTACCATACACGTCACGTGATAGAATTTTGTATTGTATAATAATAGAATACAAATAGGAAATTTTACAATACAAATAAAAAAAATATACAATACCAATGAAAATTTTAGAATACAAATGGAAAATTATAGAATACAAATAAGAAATTATACAATACAAATGGAAAATTATAGAATACAAATGGAAATTTATACATGTATATTACACTTTAACACAATCTCAATATTCCAGTGAATCAAAATCAATTATTTATTTAAATCTGACTCGGTTGGAAGTCCACGTTAAAATAAGCATGTTCGATTTTTACGTAAATACATGTAAGTACACCGGACTCCATACGTGTAAATTAAGGCACGGCACTATTTTGACACAACAGTGGGTGGGGTTTTTTCCCCCTCAAATCTTTGATTTGGTTGGTATGGGTTCTAAGACAGTAAGATCATTTGTAAAGACAGAAGTATAATTGTTTTCATATATTTTTTTTCATTATCATTCTTTTTCTACAGATACATGTATAGGCCTATCATGTTTTATGACAATGTAAATTATTTTTGTATAAGGATGAGAACCTAGAGCATTGTAAGTTGCTAGAACTTATATACAGTATAATACGTTCAAATACAAATCAACTATATTTGTATTTTGTAAAATTAATCTATCTATCTATCTATCTATCTATCTATCTATCTATCTATCTATCTATCTATCTATCTATCTATCTATCTATCTATCTATCTATCTATCTATCTATCTATCTATCTATCTATCTATCTATCTATCTATCTATCTAAACATTTTGATTTTTTTTCTGACGTTATAAATTTTTTTCATTATAAAAATAAATACCCTATGGGCCTTACCTACTAATACATGTCATTCGCGGATCCAGAAAAATTTTCCAGGGGGGGGGGGTCCGAAGGATAATTGTGTTTGCCGGGGGGGGGGGACTGAGGCATATTTGCGATAATTTTCCCATGACCCCCTCTAGATCGGTGCATGCATGTATTATTGGGTATAGGGTATTTATTTTTATTATGAGTCGACAAAAATTTATAACGTCAGGTGCCTTGTAGCTGTGCGTTATGTCTTTGTATTTGCGTCACTTGCCTATGCAATTAGATCGGGATCGGGGTTTTGACGCTGATTGACAGAAAGGGAAATTCGTGGGAAAACGGTAAATAAAATCAACCATGTACCATCGACTGTAAGTGAAATAACACTTATTTCTCAAGGGGTATTAGAGTTCTCTCTTTAGCTGTTTAGCAATATCCGTTTTGCTAGCGCATCAATGTTTCGTTTCATTCAGTATGCTTATTCACTATACAAACAACAAGTTTAGCTTTTTAAAAAAGCTTACCGTCTTTAGAGCAAACTTTAAACAGCATTAAGTTATCAAGAAAATTCAATTCTTTTTTTTTTTTTTACATAAGGTCGCCTTCCACTACATGCAATGGCTTTTGAAACTTTTTTTTTATGTACCTTATAGTTAAGCGTGCGTGTCTAAAATTGAGAAATGCGTACCACGTGCTTGTGAGTTGAGATCGACTATAGTAGGGAAAAAGATATCTTAGGAAGGGCCGTATTATTTTAATAGAATCAAACTTAATTGATACCACATCATTCAGAACTTGTTTCATGCGCGGATCTAGAGGGATATTATTATATATATCTAGGGGGGAGGGGGGTCCCGACCCCCCCCCCTTGAAAATGAAAATTTATTAAATTTACATAGTAAATTTATCGCAAATATGCTTCGGACCCCCCTGGCAAACAATTATCCTTCGGACCCCCCCCCCCCCCCTATAGTAGGGAAAAAGAGATCTTAGGATGGGTCGTATTATTTAAATAAAATCAAACTTAATACCACAACATTCAGCACTTGTTTTACTGATATTAGAACCATTTTAACAAGACCTTGGACTTTCAGTAGAACGTAACTATCTATTCTTGCTTCAAAACAAGTTAAAAATGACGCTGGTTTCAAGCGCAATATACACCGATTGCGTAGTCTAAGCTCCAAAGCCAGACAAATCTAGTTGATTTCAAAGAGCCATGGTTGTATGGACAGCAATGAAATAGACAGGTCTATGTCACAATGCTGTTTGCGACAACTACCCAAAGTCCAAGCTCCTGTTAAAATGGTTCTAGTTTTACCCGATACCGTATCATTTTTTTACTGATATTAGACATACTGTATCAAATTTTCACATTTTTGTACTTGCATAAGCAATCCAAAAAGAAAAGAACAAAAAATTTCAATAGATATTATAGAACATTGCTTTCAACTAGTTGTACTGAAAAATTAAAGCCTGAATTTCATTGATAGCTAAATTTATTGCTTTTTCCGTTTTCTCACTTTTTAAGATTTAAAATCTACGAAAATTGTTAAGTCGTACGTAAAAAAGATCATCAGAAAATTATCTCCCTTGCGCCGAACAGTTTTTCAACTAATGAAATAAATGTAAATTTTCACATCATGTATTATCTACCAATCACAAAGGAGAGGAAGTGCACAACCCGGAGACTGTAAATTATTTCAACTCTTTATCTTGGAAGACGGTAATAAATTATAGCCTATAAGTACTGTACATGCTGTATGAAAGAATTGCTTGTGCATTGTTTAGTCATTTTACAGGTTGGGACCAATCAAATGAGTTAAAGTAATCATGGTAATACTAATAGTCTCAAATGCATACAAATTTACAACTGTACAGTGCAAACAAAATAAAAAAACCCCCAAACTATTAAGTAATTTTTGTTACAAATCCACCTAAATTCTGTCCCAAGTTATTGCTTCCATCACTTTTTGATGACTTTTAATAAAAATACACATACCTGTGAAAGAAATGCTGTTGAAATCGATAAAAGGGAAAATTTCCAAGATATCGATCGATCATATATCTTCATTGACAAATTATCATTTTTCACTCATAAAAGTTCATAGGAACGAAAAAAAATTTCTTACGAAGATTTATAATGGGAAATGTTTACATCTTTTCTCCATTCGGAAGTACTCAGGACACCTCGCACAATTTTTCAACGTTATCATCCAGGCTTAATAATGGCTGATGCAATGCAAAATTCCCATAGACTTTCTATATTGGGATATGTGTATTGAAACCTGACGCGGTAGAGGGGGCATTTCAAAACAGATAATCTGGACATTTTTCATATTAGTGGTTGAACGTAGTTTGAGCACAAAGGTATTTATGATTATCATAATATCAAGCAAAAAGTGGTGGAAGCCAAAAATCGGGACAGAGTATAAGAAATAAATTGAATAAAACAGTGTTATTTAATCAACTTTAGGCCTAGTCTATGATATTGATCCTCAAGAAGTTTTGGATTAACTGTGTTACTGAGGGACCAATACATGTATGCATAACAGTATAGTAACAGAAAAAAGTTTACCAAAACTTACTGCAATTTATGTATTTTAATGCTGATGCAATATCTTTTGGCAGAACATAAAAATAAATCTATGTTTTGCACTACAGTACAGTAATGTTCTGTTGATAATATTCCAAGTGGGCTATTATAACCAAATTGGGAGATAGCTCCCAACCTGTTTAATACTGTTTTCAAGTTTAACTCTATAAAAGCTGATTGAATAATAAATTATAATATATTTGACTCAGATACCTTTGTGAAAAATCGTCACTGTGATCATCATCCGATGCAGCTGACTGACTCACTCCATGTTTGCATTTGGTGACCCCTGAATCATTTTAAAAAAAATTGTGTTCACAGATTGACATGGTGAACGATGGTAATGCGGCTTGTGAATTCAATTTATACATCAGTACAGCGGAATGTAAGAGCTGGATCCTTGTGCGTTCAAAGCAGAAGATATTCAGAGAAGAATGAGGTATTAAAAGAGGAATTAAGGGATTATGTGAATCAAGTTGAAAACCATTTAATTGACTTTGGAGCTGTGAAGGCATATAGTACAAAAACAGATGAGCAGGAAGTATACTCTCAGTCGGAATCATTTAGAAGCAACAATGCAGGGTGGAGATTTAAGTGGTTCCGGGATTCTTCAGCTTCTGGAGATAGACTTGTTGTATCTTCCTTTTGGATATTTGAGAAAGGATATGATGCAATAAGAAATTATGTCTTGGGAGAAGATATACACCCCTTATATGTTTCTGCTTTTGAAGCTCTTGAAAGGTTTTACACAAATAAAGGTATGCAATTATTTTTCATTCGTAAACTGATTACATTAGATCAGAGCTAACCAATTATAAAAAATATCTGCTTTTTTGACATTAAGTTGCCTATACATTTCACTTGTACAATTTGTTTTTCACCTTCTGATTAATTTGAACAAAAATATTTAAAAAATTAATAATCTTTACAAAACTGTGCATGAGCAAATTAAAGATTGCTTAATATTCACATGTTGGATTGGACAAGTGTTTCTGGAGATTTAATTAATAGTCAAATCACTAATCAACTACATGTAATACCTAGTCTAATCAACTTGGCACAAACAATTGGACTAATTAATTAAGCCCTGTCATTAAATGTTTTCATATTTTATATAGTACAATATACAGTACCCTCAGCAATATTTTGTACATTCCTATTCTATCCTATCATATACATGTATCAATCCTATAATATAGTGTGTGTAAACTGTTCAATCGTGCAGCTGTTGCGGGTACTGTAATCTATTTTGAATGGCCATCAAAGCTCCAATGTATCTAATGGGACTAAATGTCAATGATTCCATCTCCATTCTCTATTCTGCTTTTAAGGCGGGAAGTGGGCATAATCTCATTATTTAATCCCTGGTGTTAGGTCTGACCTTTCCCATTTATATATTCTAGCTTCCTAATCACAGAAGAGGAATTAATATTCCTTAAAGTCATCAGAACCTCTAAAGTCTTCCTTTTAGTTCAACTGAGCTTTTCTGATTACATTTTGTCCAGCACTTGGCAGTTCACCTGTAAATTTTTAAAATATTTTTAGGGTTGAATCAAAATTGATGGGTTATCAGCTGATGATCAGTATAAGTAGATTTCTTTAAGGTTTAAATTTTGTACCACATGTAATTTTGGAAAAATCATAACATATGCACATGTATTCACTTAATTGCACATGTATTCACTTTACGGTTTTTTAAATCAAGAGTTAGACTGATAGAAGATAATAAGAGACTTGTCTGTTGACCGGTACCCTCAGTGAACTAAGTTATTGTTAAATTTTAAATTCAACAATAACTTAGTTCACTGAAGGTCAACATACAATTCATAGAGAAAAGTTTTTCAAATGTTCTAGGATGATGCACAGCAAACTTTCTATTAAGCAAACTGATTCCCAATTTAAAGGCTCTGGCCCTTGAAGTTATCAGGTGATATTCATGCATGTTACCACTGGTGTAAGCAATTCATGAAGAAACTTTGTAAATATTGCATTAGGCGCACTTCATGGTTAATTTTAGCTTTGTTCAAGGGAATCATTTGTCATCGATGAGAAATTATAATTCAAAATTTCATAAATTTACATTTTGTGAAAGTGAATGATCAGTGCCCCCCCCCCCCCCCAATGCCAAAATCTTGCAAAAATGTGACTGATTTAATAACTGAATGATTGGAAATTATTTGAAGTAGCAAACACATGCTACATACTTAACCTGTGGTGTATTACACAATGCAGCCGATTTATAAATAATAGTAATATTTAAAAAATATTTGAAGTACATATGTAGCAATCATATGTTATGTACATGTACTTAAAATAACTTTATGGTGTATTACAAATCAGCAGATGAAGTGGTTTAGATTAAATTCAGTGAACATGTCTGTATAAAACACATCTTTGTAGCAATATAAAGCTGTAAATTGGTCTTGTCACATCTGATCATGAATTTTCATCACAATCTGTGTATTCCAATATTTCCTAATCCTTTCAGAGTTCCACGAAAGGTGTCTGAGACGTGGTTTTGATAGGACGTCAACTGACACTGGCATATCAGCTGTCTTGGCTCAGCATCTTCTTTCTCAGTTGATACCTTGTCCATCTAATTATTTACTTGACAATACATCAGAAGGAAAACCCAATGGTTGCCCATGTGGCTGTGGAGAGCTCATACATTATGGATTTACTTATATTGGTAAGACAATAGTCAAAC